>CAUYON010064685.1:0-24988 GCA_963573935.1 Arctocebus calabarensis | reverse complement strand
CTCTGTTGTTACTGGATCTTTGTAGGGAGTGACCCTGTGTTTCTAATGATTTCTCAAACCCTGCAGGGTGGAGAGCTTAAATCCTCCTCAGCCTGCTTAGAAGACACTTTAAATTGCTAACTTGGGCTAAGCCAAAGGTTTCCCAGGAAAGCAATGTGGCTGGGATCGCTTTTTGAGTGGCTATCCACTTACCCAGTGTGCCAAAACCAGTCTCACCCTATGCCCCTGAGGGCTAAGGCTGCAGGGCTTCTCATTCCCCGCCTTTAGGCTGCTCAGTCACTAGATTACTCACTCCCACCCAATGCCTGTTCTGCGACCCTGAGGGTGGAGCTTGCCAGGGCAGTTCTCCCACAATGGCTCCACACAGCCCACCACCAAACACTGACAGCTCCGTCTGGCTTGTTGGCCTAGTCTGGGGCCCCAGACAACATTCAAAACCCCCCACACTCCTGCCCAACTTCTCCCAAGGCAGTTCAACCGGGTGCCAAGTCCAAAAGAAACCCAAACGGCTCACAGGCAAGGTCCTTCTACCCTGCAGTCCCACTGCTGCCCCACCCACAACCACCGACAGGATCAGACCGAACGAACAGACGCAACCACTTGCCCAATCTCCGCCGCTTTAGCCTTCCTCAGGGTGTCCAGAAGCCTCACACTGTCTCCTTGTGTCCCCAATGGGAAGTTTCTGGGCAGATCCTGCCTGGCAGAGATGCCTGAATTCCTCTCTCCCCAGTCTCACCATGCCCAGGCGCAAGGAAGGTGTTACTCGTCTGCCATCTTGCTCCACCCTCAATGTAAAAATATTCAATAAGATCCTAGCAAAAACAATCCAGCAGCACATCAAACAAATTATACATCACAACAAGGTGAGTTTCATCCCAGGGTCCCAAGGATGGTTCAATATATGTAAATCCATAAATATAATACATCACATAAACAAATTAAAAAACAAAGACCATATGATTCTCTCAATTAATGCAGAGAAAGCTTTTGACAATATCCAGCATCCTTTCTTGTCAGAACACTTAAGAAAATAGGTATAGAAGGAACATTTCTTAAACTGATAAAGGCCATCTACAGGAAACCCACAGCCCCACAGCCAATATCATATTGAATGGAGTAAGACTGAAATGATTTCCTCTCAAATCAGGAACCAGGCAAGAATGCCCACTGTCTCCACTGCTATTTAACATTGTAATGGAAGTCTAGCCACCACAAGCAGGCACGAGAAGGCAATCAAGAGGCTCGAAATAGGACCAGAGGAGATCAAACTGTCACTCTTCATAGACAATATGATTATATATCTGGAAAACCCCAGGGAATCATCTACAAAACTCCTAGAAGTGATCAAGGAATACAGCAACGTCTCAGGATACAAAATTAACACTCACAAATCTGTAGCCTTTATATATCAACAATAGTCAAGGGGAAAAAACAATCAAGGACTCTATTCCTTTTATAATAATGCAAAGAAGATGAAATATCTAGGAGGGTATCTAACTAAGGATGTGAAAGCTCTGTATAGAGAGAACTATGGAACTCTGAGAAAAGAAATAGCAGAAGATGTTACCAAATGGAAAAATATACCATGCTCATGGCTGGGAAGAATCAACATTGTTAAAATGTCTATACTACCTAAAGCAATCTACAGATTTAATGTGATCCCCATTAAAGCACCTCTGTCATAGTTTAAAGACCTAGAAAATTTAGTACTTTGTTTTATAGGGAAACAAAAAAACCTCTAATAGCCAAGACATTACTCAGAAATAAAAACAAATCAGGAAGTATCATGCCTCCAGACTTCAGACTATACTATAAATTGATAGTGATCAAAGCAGCATGGTACTGGCACAAAAATAGAGAAGTAGAAGGCAGCACCCATGGCTCAAAGGAGGAAGGTGCCGGCCCCATATGCCAGAGGTGGCGGCTTCGAACCCAGCCCTGGTCAAAAACTGCAAAAAAAAAAAAAAAAGAGAGAGAGAGAGAGATAGATGTATGGAACAGAATTGAAGACCAAGAGGTGAACTCAGACACTTATCTATATTTGATTTTTGATAAGCCTATTAAAAATATAAATTGGGAGAAAAATTCCCTATTCAACAAGTGGTGCTAGGTGAATTGGCTGGTGACCTGTAGAAGACTGAAACTGAACCCACATCTTTCTCCGCTAACAAAAATTGACTCTCACTGGTTAAAGAACTTCAACTTAAGACATGAAACTATAAAAATTTTTAGAGAAAGTTCAGGGTAAATGCTTGAAAAAAATTGGCCTGGGAGAATACTTTATGAAGAGGACCCCCCAGGCAATTGAAGCAACATCAAAAATACATTACTAGGATTGATCAAATTAAAAACTACTGCACTGCCAAGAACACACTAGGTAAAGCAAATATACAGCCCTTAGAATGGAAGAGGATTTTTTCAAGTTGTATTTCTGACAAATGTCTAATCACCAGAATCCACAGAGAACTCAAACTTATTACTAAGAAAGAAACAAGTCATCCCATTTCATTGTGGGCAAGAGACATGAACAGAAGCTTCTCTGAAGAAGATAGGCACATGTTCTATAGACACATGAAGAACACATCTTTAATCATCAGAGAAATGCAAACCAAAACCACTCTGAGACACCATCTAACTCCAGTAAGAGTAGCCTACATCACAAAATCCCAAAACCAGAGATGTTGGCATGAATGTGGAGAAAAGGGAATACTTCTGCACTGCTGGTGGGAATGTAAGCTAGTACCTTCCTTTTGGAAAGAAGTTTGAAGAACATTCAGGGATCTAAATGTAGACCTGCCATTTGATCCTGCAATTCCTCTTCTAGATGTATATCCAAAGGACCAAAATTCATTTGGCAATAAAGATATTTGCACCAGATTGTTTATTGCAGTTCAATTCATAATTGCCAAGTCATGGAAGAAGCCCAAGTGCCCACTGATCCATGAATAGATTAATAAATTGTGGTATATGTATGCCATGGAATACTATGCAGCATTAAAAAAAATGGAGACTTTACCTCTTTTATGTTTACATGGATGGAGATGGAAAATATTCTTCTTAGTAAAGTATCTCAGGAATGGAAAAAAATATCCAATGTACTTAGTACTACTGTGAAACCAGTTTATAATCACTCACACTTGCATATGAAAAATGAAACACAACTATAAACTAGGATGAAAGAGAGAAGGAGAGAGACAGGGGAAGAGGGGGTTGGGGCAATAGAGGGAAGGTTAGTAGGGGGACCACACCTATGGAGCATATTGTAAGTACAAGTTGGATCTATTAGGTGTAGAACACAATTGTCTTAATGCTGTAATTGGGTAAATGAGGTGAAGGCTATGCTGATTAGTAGGATATAAGCACTCCAATTTGTATAAATAATGAACATATTGAATCCCATAATGACATAAATGTATTTATGATCTATGTACAAATGATTTAATAAAAACTAAATTAAAAAAAAAGTTCTGCTGTTTTTAATTCATCAGTAAACCTACAGATGTGCTAGATTCAATGGTTTTGAAGAACAAATAACATGCTCAATCCCAGGGATGCAAAGGCAGCTTTCTCTCATTAGTTTTCATCTCTCTGAAACAAGGACTTTTATTGAGACCCTCTGCAATGGCATGGCCATTCCTGTTATTCAAATGTTAAAAAACTTCTATACTTACCACCTCTTGAGTGCTTCTCATTACCTCATTACCTCCTCCCCTGGGACTATCCAGACCTCCCCACAATGCAAAAATTAATAGACTGATGTCTAACACAGCAGAGAGCTTCCAGGAACTACCTTTGACATTAGTCACCACTGTGTCATACTACTCATTACATATAAAAATACCACCCCCCTTGCCTAAGACACACCTACGTAACAGCTAAACCAACTGTGAACACATAACAGCTAAACCAAGACTCCTAAAATGTATTCGAAAACCATAATAGAAATGTCACGAAAAAGTTTAGATTACAAAACTAATTCACATATTTAGTATTATAGAGAGTTCTTATGATAAGGCCAATTTAGATTTTGTATCCAAGAGCTATTTGCAAATTTACAGTTCTTTATTCAGTCCATTAGTTTGGGAAAGGAAATGGGAGCTAAGTAAATAAATTAGATCATTAATTTTCAATATATATAAATTAATTATGCTAATTTTAAGAGTTGAATATATGCAAATTATGTATATATAATAAATAATAAGTAAGGAATATGCATGAGGCTCTATAAGAAGAATGCTATCTTGATTTACTGTTTGTGGAAAAATCCATGTATATTCACTCAGACTTTAACAGTTTTGATATGTGCATGAAAATATAGGATAAACATTAGCTGCCTACTGATGTTCTAGCAAATCTATTTTCATTCCAAATGGAAATTAAGACATATTTTGCATTATTTGAGTTAATTACATGACATTTCTTATAAATAATGATGTATTATTCCATTCATTACTTCTAATTATATTCCTTTATAAGTGCAAGTATGGCAACACCATGACCAGTTTTTTCCTGTTCCTTACAATCTGATGACTTGCATGGAAAGCAGGTCAAAAATAGGCCCAGAATATAATGAACAGGGTTCAGTAATTGTTAACCCTGACAGTTTAAAATTACCTGAGAAAGTTACATGTGGAAATAAATAGAAATGGGGAAATTTTTACATTACAGCATACCCATGATAGCAATTAATTTGAGAAATAGTTGAAGTGTTACCTTGATACATATAATTATTGTCCTACCATTTGCTAGAAACGGAGAGAGAGCAACCCTAATATCACTCTCCTCCAACATACACACACATTAACAGAATTATATTCTGAGGAGACCAGCAGATTGTAAAGATATCCTTTTCTAGTTTTAAAAGTGATTCTAGGCTTTGTGCAATTCTGAGAAATGTGTCTGCTAAGTCCTGATCAAAAAACAAGTTACTTCTTCTAATATATAACCAGGTCAGCCAACTCATTGTACCTCATTCACAGCAGGGTCTGATGTTGGAAGGTAAATCCGATTGTGGAAACGTATCAAGGTCAAGGAGAGTTAAGACTAAGCCATAAAGCAACAAGAACACAGTGAACCACAAGGCTGCCATGTGCAGGCATATTCTCTCAGCAAACAGGCAACAAGGAGTCAGGAGAGTGAAAGAGGAGAGAGAGCAGATAGCAAGAAGTGGAACCTAAATGAGGTGTAGAGACCAGAACACATATACTTCAGGCACACGGTTTCATGGGTGAGGCAAACTCATTCAAAGGGGTCAGGGCAGAGCCTACTAAGTTCACACATTTTCCTCCATCCTTTCAACCCTTCTTTGTGCACACACACAAAGTGCCAATTTAATTCCTTCAGTCTCATATCCCAACAACCCATCATTCTGTCTATGGCAAAAATTAACATGCCAGTCTCAGCTTCAGGAAGAAGAAATAAACTTGAGAGAGGAAGAAGCTGGAATGAAGGACTTCTCCTTCTCGGGCACCCAGGACAGTTATTGCCTGCTAATTCCACATGCAGCTAGAGAGTCCTCCTCCACACCATCAGCCCACTATCAACTATTGGCTGGCATTTGAGATAAAATGTGTTTATTTCTGTGCAGTAATCCCACAGATGAAAAGACAGATGATGGTGACCATCACTAGATTTGTCTTGTCCTGTCAGGTTTGCAGGATCCTGTCACCAATTCTACACACAAAAAAAGGTATTGGTCAATGCTAGATTGATGAAAGCACCTGAGAACTTCCTTTTTTTCTGTTGACCAATACCATCAAAAGCTGGCATGAGTTAGTGGCAATTTACTTTAATAACCCAAGTAGGTAGGCACACCCTTGGGATTATTAAGATACATTTTATATAAAAACCTTTCCCATGGAAATAGGAAAAAGAAAGCCCCAGCTAAGCAATCACTGATAAGTGCCTATCTTTAACCTCATGGTCTTCCAAATAAAGTGAAGAAAAAAATATGGCCACAAGAAAACCAACTTTCCCCATTACAACTGGGAGAAAGGACAGCAAGGTTGTCCCTGAACATTTTTCCAAGAATATTTAAGCTGGCTGATATGCAATAGGCACACACAGAAAAAAAGAAAAGACATGTGCTTAGGGCAATTTTAAGAGCAAAAATCTATCTTTAGCAATAAAGATATTAAAATAGCGCTTGTACTCATTTTACTTGTACAGGAAGGCTTAAATAAAATCTCTTGAGAAATGAAAGATCATTAGATCACTAATAACTGCGGTTTCCTGAATAATTAAAGGAATTCACAAGATTACAACCTACTGAGAAAATGACAAATATTTCTGATTTTTATGGAAAGACTAAAAGGGCACTTTTATCTAAAACATGCATTCTGTAAGAATCACTGTTAAGTAATAAAGCTATTTTTATTTTTTTCTTCCTTTTTTTCAGTAGTACGTAACATGGCAATAGTCTGAAAACAGAGGAAACTTAACATCACTCATTTGGAAAGGTAATATTTTGTATTAGAAGATATTGTCAAAGTTTTCTTTTTTATCTATTGGAGTTGGCTCTGAGAACACAGTTTGCAATGCAGCAAACTTTTTACTTCTAATGCATCAGCATAAGTGTCCCCTAAGTTACCTAGTCTAATTCTTCACAAATACATTTTACAAGGCTGTCCTCAATGCATCATCCTAACATTGTTTGGCCCTGATAACATTCCCAGTGTGATGGCTTGTTTAGAAAAATCTATTCTTTTTTAATAACTGATTCAATAAACTATGACAAATAATTTGTATAATATACTGTGGCGAGTAAGCATGGTTTGTCTCTGTCATTACACATGGAATTCAATCTGTCCACAAATGTTGCCATATCTTCCCTATGTTGGAGCTTCTTACGCCACACTGAATAACAATGTAAAGATCAATACACTCTCTGCTGAAAACAACAGGACAAAACAAATGAATAATTTTATTTACAATAAAAGCCCAGTCCCCAAATGGATACCACTTATGCTCAAATTCATTTTTCATGCTCAAGATGAGAGGCACACACAGCAAACGTAAGGGAAGAAGGGCAAGGAGATGTATTAACATTATGTTCCAATGCATTTAAACCATGAACAATGGCCAGGCTGCACTAGGTACATGGGATTACACGTTGGCTGTAGAATTCTGATGATGCACCCTTCACATTGATTCTGTACCATCCCCAAGAAAAATTGAAAAGCATTTTCCAGTAACAAACCTTAACTATAGAATTCTGAAGATGCACTCTCCAAATTGACTCTGTACCCTTCCTCAGAAACTCTGAAAAGCATTTTCCAGTAATAAGAAATTCATGTTTTAAAGACATTCTGAAATATGCCTGTACAATGTTGCAACACGGAAGGCAAAGCCTATTCAGTTGGCTTTAAACATCATTGGCAAGGAACAGAAATGTTTGCTTTAGGTGGGGACAAGGAGGAACTGAAGTGGCTCTTTTGAGAATGAATGAAACCATCTTGCTTCAAAAGCGTATCTCCAGCCCCAGATCTGACAATTCTTTTTCTTTTCTGAAAGCTATGAAAAAGTCAGTGAGCAAAGATAAGAAACAAAGGTTGGGGGCAGGCAGCAAAATGTTAGAGAGGACACAAGTTCAAAGATGATATTTACAAATTTCTCGTGAATGGTACACTCCCCAAAGAATACCTGAATACCAATTTTCAGGAGAATTCATCAAAAATACAAAATACAATGTTCTAATTTACACACAGAGGTCAATATACTGCCCTTAAAATATAGACTTGTCCATTTACAAATTAATGTGCAGAAAGAAACAGAAAAGAAGCGTTCCCATAGGCCATCAATTCATCACAAATGCTTTTACAATTAACTATTCACTCATAAGATAAACTTCTGAACTGAATTATAATTGACAATGGATAAAGGGAAAGGGGAAAATACAGCTTCTATACAGTACTAAAACATCTGGAATAATACGGTGACAAGACTTAGCTTTGTGCATGGAAATAGGAAAAGGCAGAGTTTCAGCAAAGCCTTATTTCTGGAATGACCATCAGAACTGTAATCGTATAGCACACAAAAACACACAACAGCAACAATGAATGCCCCTCAGCAAGACATCACCACATGCTGACATGAACACAGCTGTGAGACACTGACATACCAAGGTAAGGAAACATTACCACATTGTTCGTGCAAGACTGCCAACGTAAGCTCAGGATGGCAAGTTTATGAACTTAATTGTCAGACTTTGTACAATGACAGTTGTGATGGTCATTCAAGAGCTCCAAAACTGCTTTGAAGGGTTGCCTCAATCCATAGCTTCCCAAAGGGGCTACTTCACAGGTGACCTGAGTGACGTGCAGCAATAATGTATGTAGCCATTTTGTCTAGAATGAGTTCATGAATTGACTGTCAGAACTTCAAATACCTTTGATACTTGTAGTTTCACTTTAGAATCTTTAGATTCACCAAACATCATACTTCTGGACACTATGAAAAAAAGAGATATGCAAGAGCAGGTTCTGCCCACAGGAATAACTGACTCAGTGCAGAGACACAAAGGCATGTAATTGTGACATGAAGCAGATGGGGGTGTTTGACAGGGTGTCTGGAACAGAGCATGAGCTCTGTAATGAAGTGTTGAATGAATGGACATAAGAATAAGGAACTGAGAGTCACATACTAAGAAGACAGTGTGTTTTTATTTTTCTAGAAGGGAAAGACAATTACCAAACTATTTCAGTTGAAAAATAAAGGTTGAGGAGAATCTCCAGATAAGGAAGAATGCCAGGAGAAAGTACAACACATGTTTAGGGAACAGCTGCAAAGGAGAGAGATTGAGCCAATACAGTGAAAGCCTCTAAAAATTATGCTAAGGAGTTTGGACTTTATGAAAAAGAGAGAGAGATTCATAGTGGTGTGTTAACAAGGGAACAGAGGAATGATGTAATCAGAACTGCAGTTTGGAAAGAGGCATGTGCTGGAATGGAGAAGCCCAGAGCCAGGTAGGCTGCAAACCCCTAACTGACCTATACCTAAGAATGAGAGGAGGGCAGGCAGGACAGAACATTAAAGGAAGATAAAAGCCCACTCCAGACATCTCACTGTTTATTTATGCAATGTTAGTCAGCAGAGCTATCCAGTTTCAACTCCCAAATCTCCGAACAAAAGACTACAGCTTTCCTCAAGTGAATGAGTACCTTATTAAGATGCTTCTCAGAGATCTAACAGAGTTTACAAAGGCAAAGTAAAATAAAAAGTTACAAAATCATCACATAAAAAGGATTGTGTGAATATATTGTCTCCGGGCCCTAAGACCATTTTAAACACAATAAATGTGAAGCAGTCTTATAGAGTCCATGTATTAATCACAGGTGTTCTGGTTTGCTCTCTCTTGCTCTTTTTTTTTAAATCCTCAGAGAGGGCAAGGTCCTTCCTAACAAACAAACTAATGTTTATTAATTTCAATAAAATGTTCTCTATGTCCTTGGCATTTACTCAAAGATATGGTAACTGATCAGGGCTCATTTCCAAAATGGCAATTCCAGTGCCATCTGGAAAAAAATTTATTAGTTGTTCACTATTCACTGCCGGTATCTCCCTGGAAGCAGATATTTCCACTTGAGTTCAAACTCATATATGCCCTGGGTTTCATACATCAAACTTTCTGAGTTCGTTGAAAAGACCATGAAAAATCAAGGTATTTACTATCAAGGTGTGTATTTTTAAAAAATCACAAAGTTCATTCCATTATTAATCATTTAAAAAATGGTATTTCTCTATGACCTCACATTTTCTCAGTCTAAGCCATTAAGATTTGTTTGTCTAAATTCACATTTTTATCTCAGATTCCTTTGATTCCTTTCTAAAAGTCAATTAAAGCTGACACCTAGAGAAAGATGGCATTTGAATGATATTCTTTGACATCTGAATTTACAGACATCTTGCTTAAAAAGAAATAAAATCCCCAAAGGAAAATGATCACTAAAAACTTGTAGCAAAAACAAATAAAAAAAATAAATGTTTCTGTTATCCCAAGTGCTTCAAGGCTTTTTAGAGCTCAATAACTAATGGGCATTAATTTAAAAATTATTGTTTTATAGGGTTTTTCTAAATAATTTTAGGTTTTTTTTTACTTCAATAAGCAGAAGAATATCATTTTCTCATATTATTTAGGCTCTTTACACATTTAAGAATTTTAAAGGTGAAGAAAAAACTTTTATTTAATATTATTTACTAGCTTATTGCTTGACAATTAGTCTCATAAATACATAAAATTTGGCTAAAGATTGATTCAAGGTATTTTGGAAGTCTATCAAACAATCACAGTCATATTTTGGTACTTTTCATCTTTGTTATTTTTTTCCAGCATACAATAGTTGCATGACTAGGAAAGAAGTTTACTCATTAAGTTCTCAAGCACTTGAATGTTTTCACTAAAAACATATAACTTATGTAAAATACATTCTTGGCATATTTGTACATTCAGACTTACTAAGAAATTTCTTTCAAAGTGAAATCATGTCTTAGGGTGGAAAACAGGTATTATCTTAAAATATTAAATTTTATTCTGTTACCCTCTGCATAATAAACTAAGTTAGGGGAGAAACAGAAAAAATATCTGAAGAATCAGTACAAAATTCATATTCACACAACTCTGAAGCATTTCACCAATCCCTTTTACTTCCAGTGCAGAAGAATAAAGCTCCTAAGATGGAAAGCCCTAGGTAGACAGACTTAATTGTCAGAAGGAAACAAAACAACTCTACCATAGATGACACAAGACAATAATCCAGAAACTGGATTTTTTTTCCAAGGGAAAATGTTACTTTAGATCTTCATGTGAAAAACAAAATTGTAAGTTCATTTATGTGAGTGAATTTAATTAAAACTCATTACTTGAATGACCTCTAAAAGGTAAAGAAACTAAGTTAGTCTCAGATTCTCACATAATAACTTACTTCCATGTTACAAAGGTACTATCCATTTCTAAACTACCATTCAAATTTGCAGTACATAAACTAAAAACAAAGTGCCCATGCTATATTTATTAGGTCCTTTTTAGAAGCACCAATTTATTTACTCAGCCTTGGTAGTGAAAAGGTCAACCAAAAATTCACCTCCAAATCCACAGTTGCTAAGCAACTCTTTTCAGAAGTTCTGCAACATTGATCAAGCATATTACTGGTGCCACCAACTGGATTCAGAATAAACGTGAGTAACATCTTACCTAGTTTCTCCAAAGTGGGAGGGAGATGAATTATTTATTCACCTTTTTGGACAGATATTTGGAGGCTAGTATTGTCTATTGATTAGGTTCAGATCCTGATATGTTCCTATTCACAGGAGTGAAGGACAGTTCCATTTTCACAGAGTGCTTGATGAGATGTTGGCCAAATCTGAACATTTCCTCACAGTTGAAGTCTGACGGAAAAGACAATGTAGAAAATGGACAATTACAAAACTCAAGTAAGAAATATACTCAGTTCATATACTACCTTAAATAAAGCAAATTCCATTTCTACAAATTTTTAGTTGCAGAGAGGATGTCATTTAAACTGCTCCCTGTTGAATGATCACCAAATGTATTCTTGGTAAGTCTTCTGAAACTACTCCACTCTCCTGACCAGTGTTGACTTGAGTTGACTTGATTAAGGTTAGTATTTTCAAAAAGAAGCTTCCATGTGGACAAGAAAACAGCCTTTCCTCCTTTTTTTTTCAATTTAAAGATTTGATTTTAATAAACTGAACATAAGAAAGATATTTTGGTGCTACACTGGGTTTAAAGGGCACCTGGAACTAATTCTTGGGGGCAAGGGGGTGTTTCTTCCACTCAGGGGAAGAAGATGATGTAATTAATATTTCTACGTTAATTGGTGCACAAAGCCAAATACTCAATGTTGAGTGCATTTAAAAAAATCAAAATCAGGCTCGGCGCCTGTGGCTCAATGGGCTAAGGCGCCAGCCACTACACCTGAGCTGGTGGGTTTGAATCCAGCCCAGGCCTACCAAATAACAATGGCTGCAACCAAAAAGAAAATGGCCAGGCATTGCGGCGGGTGCCTATAGTCCCAGCTACTTGGGAGATGGAGGCAGGAGACTCTCTTGAGCCCAGGAATTGGAGGTTGCTGTGAGCTGTGATGCCACAGCACTCTACCCAGGGCAACAGCTTGAGGCTCTGTCTCAAAAAAAAAAAATCAAAATCAGCAATTCAATTATTATTATTATATAATTTTTTTAGGATTTTAAACAGCCTTTCCTCTTAAATAGCTCTGCTCTTCATCTTAAATGCACAAGAGCTTATTTTTTTTACCCATTCACATTGGCATCTTTGCTAACTGAAATTTTTCATTAAGTATTAACCATAAACCTAATTCTTACATACTTCTCTCAAATGATCTTTTTCTTTGTCCATAGAACAGCAATGGAAAATGAATAAAAATGCCAAACTTGTCCACAATTACAAAAACACAGGAGCATTCCCAGAGAATTATTCCAGTAAAATTTTCAAACTTAAAAAGAATGGGGAAAAAGAACAGAGAGACAAAATAGAGTTTTGAGACCAGAATAATTCCTGTTAGACACAGAGCCGGGATGCAAGAAGGAACCTATTGTGTTCCAAGTCCTCTTTGGGGGGATGTTAGAGAGGAGAGTTGAAGAAAGATTTGGTAGCCAGGGTGGGCCAAATCCACCCAGCATCAAGGAATGATTTTTCTATCAAGTGGATACTTAAACATGGCATTTCATGTTATTGTGATTATATAATTTCATAAGTATTTATCTCATCATAACAAAATATTACACTATCAAGGTTTCTAACAGATGCTTTGGAAGAGCTCAATTCTAAGTCAGAGGTGAATGATCGACTAAAGCCAAGGATGACTAGAAATCTCTTATTCCCAAACCAGAGAATAAATTTTTATGCATGTGAGTATGGATCCCATTTGTAGATAGAAAATTTAACAATATACTATTTATTTCTTTCTCTGTAATTCTAAATACTATACTCAGGATTTTGCTGACAAATGAGGCCATTTTTTATTTTATATATGTATAAATTATAATTTTTCAACCTCCAGAAAAAATGACAGTTACTATATGAAAGATTAAGATGCACCCTTCCCTGGGAAACTACTTCATTTTTCTAATTTAGGAATGTCTTCCTATGAAAAACTGATAAACATAGATCAATTGATGGGAAAACAGAATGCTCAAGGGAAATATCAGGCAGGATTAGAGGGTTGGAACTTTCAGCCCACCCTCCAAACCAAGGGGAGGGGAAAGGTGCTTATGGTGAAGTTGATCACTAATGGCCAATGGTTTAATCAATCCTGCCTATCTAATGAAGCCCCCTACAAACCTCCCAAAACACAGGATTTGGAGAGCTTCCTAATAGTTGAACACCTGGCAATTCCTAGAGGGTGGTGCACCCTGGGAGAGCATGGTAGCTCTGTGCCCTTCCCCCACCCCTTGACTCGTATGTCTTTTCAACTCTAACCCTTTGCGATATTCTTTATGATAAACTAGTGAAAACAAATGTTTACCTGAATCATGTCAGTTGCTCTCGCCAATTAATTGAACCTGAAGAGGGAGTTGTGAGAACTCTGACTTGTAGCCTGTCAGTCAGAAGTTCTAGAGGCCAGGACTTGAGACTGATGTCCAAAGGGAGTGGGGTTGGTCTTTTGTGACTGAGCATTCAACCTATGGTAGATGGCCTCAGAATTGAATTGAATTACAGGATAACCCCTTGATTTCACTGCTTGGTGTGTGGGAACTCACCCCTGCACCCACACACACTTGATCATGGACTACTCTGTGTTGATTGTTGGTGGCAAAGAGAGTCTAGGACAAACAACGTTGACAGTGTTTTTTCCTCAGACTTTTATAAAGCACACCAATAAATGCACAATTCTCAGTGATACACAAGACAGAAGCCTATGCAAACACCATTTGCTGTAGAAGCTCCCCCATATCAAAACGTGAAGAGGTACTAAGAAATAAGATAGGAAGGTTTACCTCAGTAATACAGAGAGACAGGGTTTTAGAACATTTACAACTAGTTAAAAAAAATAATAATAATGGGTCACATGGGAGCAGTGGCTTACACCTGTATTTCTACCACTCTGGGAAGCCAAGGCAGGTGGACTGCTTGAGCTCAGGGGTTCAAGACCAGCCTGAGCAATAGCTAGACCCAGTCTCTACTAAAAATAGAAAAACTGAGGCAAGAGGATTGTTTGAGTCCAAGAATTTGAGGTTGCTGTGAGATATAATGCTACGATATTTGAGTCAGGGTACCAGAGTGAGACTCTGTCTCACAAAAAAAAAAAAAAAAAAAAAAAAAAAAGGGAAATAAAATTGGGTTTTTGAAATTTAAAAAAAACTTTTTTATACTCTTTCACAAAAAAAAAAAAAAAAAAAAAAAAAAAAAAGGCTAAGTCAATGAGGATGTTGAAAATTCTCTAACTCAGTGTTCTTCAATGTGTGGTCACTTAACCAGCAGCATCAATATCACTTGGAAACTTACCAAAAATGCAAATTCTTATTCCCTACCCCAGACCTACTGAATCAGAAACTTCCAGAGAGGGGCCTAGCAACAGATGTCTTAATAAGCCATCCAGGTGATTCAGAGTCAGTAAGCAACCTCAACTTTGCTCCCAATAGATAGGTCCTTCCCTACAAAATCCTTGCCAGGTGGCTGGCTAGCATATGCTCCAAAATGCCGTAATATGCCCAGTGATGGGAAGTTCACTATTCTTTCCTCCTAATCATCAACTCTGCAAATAATATAGTTGATCTTTATAACAAGTCCATCTATGGCAGAACCTGAGTTGACTACCCAAGGAACTGTAACACACTGGTCAACCTCTGGAGGTGTTCAAACCAGAACTTTCAAAGGAAATTTTAAAGTGGGACCAAGATCATAAAACATTTCTTGAAATGATTGTAAAAGAAGATGGAACAGGATTTACCAGTATTATCCTGAAGGCTAAGCCCAATCTGAGCACTGACTCCCAAGAAGTAGTAGTGGTCCAGTTAGCAAAAGCAGCCAAAGACAAAGGTGATGGCAACAGGTTTTGCGGATGGTCATAGCATTTTGCTTGTTGACCTTCTGGAGGGCCAATGAACAATAACATCTGCTTATTCTAAGAATGTTTTGAGAAAGTTAGCCAAAGTTTTAGTAGAAAAATGACCAGGAAATGTCGCTAGGGAGTTATTCTCCACCAGGACAATGCTCCTTAGTCTTCAAATAAGGACAATTTTTGAGAATTTCAATGTGAAAGCATTAGGCATTCATCTTACAGTTCTGACTTCTTTTTGGTTCTTAATCTTAAAAGAAACTTAAAGGGCACACATTTCTCTTTAGTTAGTAATATAAAACAGATTACATTCACATGGTTAAATTCCCAGGACCCTCAGTTCTTTAGGGATGGACTAAATGACTGGTATCTTCACTTCTAAATATTTTGAAATTGATGGAGATTATGTTGATAACGTTTCTTTTGTAATCTTATTTTTTAAAAAAGATCATTGTGCAGAATTCACTTGAGCACAGACTATAGTTGATGAGTTACTATTATTAGAAACCTGTAAAAGACTTTTCTATGTTGATTTTAATTTTTCTCCTTATTATCATTTTCTCTGTTATCCTCTATGTCCAATCTCTTCTCATTCCTTCCCTTCCCACTACAGGGATTCATTTTTTGAATAATGAATGTAATATTTAGAGTCTTCATTACATGTTTGCATATATGTTGAATATTTTTAGGGGGCCTTTATGTGGTTTTTAATTTTGTATATAAATTGTTTGGTTTGAATAACATTCTTCTTTTTTCTCAACATTGTTTTGGACACTCATTCATGTTTCTATCAATAACTCCTTATGGCTTGGCGCCTGTGGCTCAACGGGCTAAGGCACCAGCCATGTACACCTGAGCTGGCGGGTTCGAATCCAGTCCAGGCCCACCCAACAACAATGATGGCTGCAACCAAAAAATGGCCGGGCGTTATGGTGGGTGCCTGTAGTCCCAGCTACTTGGGAGGCAGAGGCAGGAGCCTCACTTGAGCCCAGGAACTGGAGGTTGCTGTGAGCTGTGATGCCACAGCACCCTATCCAGGGTGACAACTTGAGTCTCTGTCTCAAAAAAAAATAATAATAATAATAATAATAACTCCTTCTGGAAGCTTGCTCCTTCCCACTGCACCTCACTGTAGTGTTCCCAGACCAGTCCTTCAGTGCTAAAGGTTAGCTACTCAGAGCTAATCTTTAACCATAAATCACACAATGATTGGATACCTATACTAGCACCCTATTACAAGGTTTTAGGTCATATGCATACAGTACCTACATTATCTAAAATAAATGCACTAGCTTATATTCCTAGCAGCAATATGTAAGGAATTCTATTTTACCACATCCTTACCATCCTTACCATCCTTGCTAGTGCTATCTGCTTTCTTAGCTTTTAACAAAAAATGGCCTTTCTTTTTATTTTGCTTGTCTCTAATAGCGGTATGTGTGTGTATGCATATGCATAATTCTCCTTCCATGAATTGTCAATTCTTATACTTTATTCTTTGTTATATTGGTTTCTGCCCTTCCATTTTCTAATTTTCCAGAATCCCTTGTATATTCTAAATATTGAACATGGTCTGTTAAACATGGCAATGATATTTTCACCATCTGCTAATTATTTTATTGTTCTCTCCACTGAACCAAAATCATTCATTTTGATGTATTCAAATCCATCAATTTTCTTTTTATAGTTCATGCTCTGTAAATCTTATGTAACAAATCCCTGTCAACCATAAGTTTGCAAAAATATATTCCAATTTTTTGTCTATCAACTTTATACTCTTAACAGTTATGTATTTATTCCACATAGAATTTCGTTTATATTACACAATACAGAAATAGTTTAATTTGTCTCCTTTTGGGAGTCAATTTTATTAGTATCAATTCCTAGAAATGATTACCCCAAGTTCCATTATGTATTTCGGAATGAGTCTGAACTCTGTTCTATTCTGAGTCTATGCCAGATACTGCAGAACAAAGGTCACCAAAGTTTTCTTTATAGAGGGCCGGATGCGGCAGGCCATACAATTTCTGTTGCAACTACTCTGCTCTATCCCAATAGCATGTAAACGGCCATACACAGTGCATAATTGAATGGATGTGGCTGTGACCCAACAAAACTTTATTTACAAAAACAGGTGCCAGCTTGGATCTGCTTTGTTGGCTATACTTTGCCAACAAAGTACTGCTATATATCATTATTGTCTTGCAGAGAGAAGATCTATTTTTCTTTATTTATTCTCTCATATAAATGTTAGCCTCAACTTTGTCCCTTCAAAAAAATTTTTTGCTTATATGTTGGTGGGACTGAATTTAAATTGTAATGAGGGGGAAATGTGACATCTTCACAATATTCAATGAAGCCATTTATGAACACTGCATTTATTTTCTTTAATACCATAATAAAACTCATGTAATAGAGTTTTAAATTTCCCTTATATATTTTATGCATTCTGTCTTAGATTTATTCCTAGATAGCTTTTATTTTATGACACTGTTATAAATGGTATCTTATTATCATCATAGATTATAATTAATTACTCTCAATACAGAGGGAAGCTATTGATTTTTATATGTTGTTCTTATAGCTGACAACCAAGCTGAACTCTTATATTGCCCCTAATGACTTCTGTTGATTCTCTTTGGTTTTTTATATAAATGATCTCACTTAGACATGATGATAATCATATCTCTCATTTCAATTATTCTACTTTTTGTGTCTTTGTCTTGCTGCATTGGTCAGGTAATTGGTAATGTATTGAAAAGCAGAAGTAACATGGGCATCTTCCTTTTGTTCCTAACCTAGTAAAAAAAAAATGAGTTTAACTCTTCTTATCTACATTAACAATGATGCTATAGTATTTAGCATAAAGTTGAAAGATTTCATCAAAATAAAAAAAAAATACCTTATATTTCAAGTTTACTAAGGATTGATTCTATCGTTTACAAAAACCTTAATTTGGGGGGGGGATTCATTGAGGGTACAAGAAACCAGGTTACACTGATTGCATTTGTTACATAAAGTCCGTCTTACAATCATGTCTTGCCCCCAAAAGGTGTGTCACACCCCAAGACCCAAACCCTCCCTCTTTTTCTCTCTTTGCTCTTCCTTTCCCCACCGTTCCCTCCTTCTTTCTTTCTCTACTCTCGCCTTCCTCCACCCCCACTGTGTCATTAATTGTCATTAATTGTCTTCATATCAAAATTGAGTACATAGGATTCATGCTTCTCCATTCTTTTGATGCTTTACTAAGAATACTGTGTTCCAATTCCTTCCAGGTTAATACAAAGTCTGTAAAGTCTCCATTTTTTTAATGGCTAAATAGTATTCCATGATATACTTATAAAACAGCTTATTAATTCATTCCTGGGTTGGTGAGCATTTGGGCTGTTTCCACATTTTGGCAATTGTAAATTGAGCTGCAAGAAACAGTCTAGTGCAAGTGTCCTTATGATAAAAGGATTTTTTCCCTTGTGGGTAGATGCCCAGTGGGATTGCAGGATCAAATGGGAGGTCTAGCTTGAGTTCTTTGAGGTTCTCCATACTGCCTTCCAAAAAGTTTGCATTAGTTTGCAGTCTCACCAGCAGTGTGAAAATGTTCCCTTATCATTACATCCACGCCAGCATCTGCAGTTTTGAGATTTTGTAATGTGGGCCATTCTCACTGGGGTTAGATGATATCTCTGAGTGGTTTGATTTGCATTTCTCTAATAATTAGGGATGATGAGCATTTTGTCATATGTTTGTTAGCCATTTGTCTGTCTTCTTTAAAGAAAGTCCTATTCATGTCTCTTCCCCATTGATACATGGATTGTTGGCTTTTTTCATGTGGATTAGAGTTCTCTATAGATCATAGTTAGCAAGCTTTTGTCTGATTCAAAATATGCAAGTATCCTTTCCCATCGTGTAGGTTGTCTATTTGCTTTGGTTATTGTCTCCTTAGCTATACAGTAGCTTTTCAGTTTAATTAAGTTCCATTTGTTTATTTTTGTTGTTGTTGCAATTGCCATGACAGTCTTCTATATGGCTGATATCTTCCAGCGTTTTCCCTATGCTTTCTTTGAGGATTTTTATTGTTTCATGCATTAAATTTAAGTCCTTTATCCATCTTGAATCAATTTTTTTTTACATGTGGATATCCAGTTCTCCCAGCACCATTTATTGACTAGGGAGTCTTTCCCCCAAGGTATGTTCTTGTTTGGTTTATCAAAGATTAGGTGGTTGTAAGATGTTAGTTTCATTTCCTGGTTTTCTATTCTATTCCAAATATCTATGTCAGTACCATGCTGTCTTGACCACTATGGCTTTGTAGTACAGCTTAAAATCTGGTATGGTGATGCCCCGAGCTTTGTTTTTATTACTAAGAATGGCCTAGCTGTACAGGGTTTTTTCTGGTTCCGTCCAAAATGCAGAATCACTTTTTCCAAATCTCAAAAGTACGATGTTGGTATTTTAATAGGAATGGCATTGAATAGTATTAGATTGCTTTGGGAAATATAGACATTTTAACAATGTTGATTCTTCCCAGACATGAGCATATTATGTTCTTCCAGGTCCCTCACCTCCTTTGTTTTGGTATATTCCTGAGTATTTCATTTTCTTTGAAGCTATGGTGAAGAGAGTGTCCTTAATTGGCCTCTCACCTTGACTGCTATTGGCATATTCAAGGGCAACTGACTTGTGGACATTTGATATTATATCCTGAGATATTACTGTATTGTTTGGTGACTTTCAGGAGTCTTGTGGTTGAGTCTTTGGGGTTTTCTAAGTATAAGATCATATCATCAGCAAAGAGGGAGAGTTTGACTTCCTCTGCTCTCATTGTGGATGCCCTTTATTTCCTTGTCTTGCCTAATTGTATTGGCTAGAACTTCCAGCACTATGTTGAATAGTAATGGTGACAGAGGACAACCTTGTCTGGTTCCACTTCTGAGAGGAAAAGCTTTCAGTTTTACTCCATTCAGTAAAATATTAGCTTTGGGTTTGTCATATATAGCTTCAAACAGTTTCAGAAATGTGCCAGGTATGCCTATACTCTTCTGCGTTCTAATTAGAAAAGGATGCTGGATTTTATCGAATGCTTTTTCTGCATCTATTGAGAGGATCATATGATCTTTGTTTTTGCTTCTGTTGATATGGTGGATAACGTAAGTTTGTTGATGCATTCTCTTTCTGTTTTTTGAATGTTGGCCTCTAAAGCGATAAATTTTCCTCTCAAAACTGTTTTGCTGTATCACACAGGTTTTGGTAACTTGTGTCTTCATTGTTGTTATGCTCAAGAAAGTTAATGATTTCCTCTTTAATTTCTTCCTGCACCCAACTGTCATTCAACAGAAGGTTGTTTAATTTCCATGCCTTTGTGTGGGGTTGAACATATTTGTTGGAGTTGAGTTCCACCTTTAGTGTCTTGTCATCTGAGAAGATACAAGGTAAAATTTCAATTGTTTTGATTCTGTTGAGGTTTCTTTTGTGTCCTAGGAGATGATAAAGTTTGGATAATGTTCCATGTGGTGATGAGAAGAATGTATATTCTTTATCTTTGGGATAGAGTGTTCTATATATGTCCAGCAAGCACAGTTGTTCTAGGGTCTCATTTAAGTCACGTAAATCTTTATTGAATTTCTCTTTAGAGGATCTGTTCAGCTCTGTAAGAGGAGTGTTAAAGTCCCCTGTTATTATGGTATTGTAGGATATCATATTGCTCAGACTGAGTCAGGTCTTAAGAATCTGCAAGCATTAAGTTGGGTGCATAAATATTCAGAATTGTAACATCTTGTATCTTTCCCTTGACTAATATAAGTGACCATCTTTGTCTAGATTTTAGTTGCTTTAAATCCACATGTATCTGAAAATAAGATTGAAATTCCTCTTTTCTTCTGAATTCTGTTTGCCTGAAAAATTGTCTTCCAACCCTTAACACCAGGTTTTAATTTGTCTTTTGAAGATAGTGTGTTTCCTGCAGACTACAAATGGATGGCTTGTGATTTTTTAATCCAGTCAGCCAATCTATGTCTCTTCAGTGGGAAATTCAAGCCATTAACATTTGTTGAGATAATTGATAATTGTGGTAGTGTTCTATTCATCTTATTTTGTGAGAGTCCATTGCTTAGTTTTATCTTTTGCATCAGTGTGGAAGTTAGGTTCTATCCTTTAACTTCTGAGTTCTTACTTTGTTGTTGATCCATTTGTGATGATCAGTGTGTAAAACAAGTTGAAGTATTTCCTGTAGAGCTGGTCTTGTTGTGGCAAATTTCCTCCATGTTTGTATATCAGTAAATGATTTGATTTCTCTGTCAATTTTAAAGCTTAGCTAAGCAGGATATAGAATTCTGGGCTGGAAATTGTTCTATTAAGTAGATTAAAGGGAGATGACCATTGTCTTCTTGCTTGGAAAGTTTCATCAGAGAAGTCTGCAGTCACTCTGATGGATTTGCCCCTGTAGGTCAACTGGCACTTACTCCTGGAAGCTTGAAGAATCTTTTCTTTTGTCTTGACTTTGGACAGGTTCATCACAATGTGTCTTGGAGAAGCTCAATTAGAATTGAGGAAACCTGGGATCTGATATCTCTCTGAAAGTAGTGTGTCAGAATCTTTGGTGATATTTGGGAAATTTTCATTTATAATATTCTCTAGTATGGCTTCCATTCCCCTGGCACTTTCTTCTTCCCCTTCTGTGATACCTATAACTCATATGCTTGAATGCTTCATAAGGTCCCATAATTCTATCAGTGAATGTTATGCTTTCTCTCTCTTATTTTCTGCCTCTTTAACTATCTGAGTTATCTCAAGAGCTTTGTCCTCTACCTCTGAGATTCTTTCTTCTGCATGGTCGAATCTGTTGTTGATATTTTCTATTGCATCTTTAAGTTCTCTAATTGACTACTTCAGTTCTATCAGCTCTGCTACATCCTTTCTATATTCTTCATATCATTCATATCTTATTGATTCTGTTTTTGGATTTCCTTTTCGTTATTTTCCACTTTATCAGCATTTCCTTCATTGTTTCCATCATTTCCTGCATTGTTTTCATCATCTGTATTCTGAATTCCCTTTCTGTCATTTCTAACATTTCCTTATAGGTGGAATCCTCTGCAGAAGCTACCTGCACTAGCTACCTGTGAACACTTGCCAGTTCTCCACTGCTTTTATCCCAGTCCCTTAGGGGGGTTGCTCTGGACTGGTTTTTCATGTTGCTAGGATTTTTCTTCTGATTCTTCCTCATGAGTGATTTCTTTTATTTGTTTCCTCGCCTTAATTTTCCTTTCACTTACTCTTGCTCTATAAGTTACCATGCCTATGGACTATGGTTTCGATGAGTCCTTTTGGTACAGGACCAGAAGGATTAGAAGTTTGAAGAGAAAAAAGGGAAAAAAGAAAAAAAGAGAAAGTAGAGGGGGTGGGTAAAAGGGAATATTGATGAGAAGAAGAGAGGCACAGAAAGAGGGAGACAGGAGAAATATGTATACAGTAGGGTACTTTTACCCAACTTTAAAAACCCCCACCATCTGGGGGCACCAGGTCGGGTGGTTCCCTTGAGGTTAGCACCTCTTTGTTAGCCTGTTCAGACACAGTACCCCACCTCCACCAAGTAGAGAGGAAAGACAAAAATGCTAGAAATCAAACCCAAACAACCAAACAGAAAACTTTATGGGATAAAATTGGGGGAAAAAACAAATAATAGGAGTAGAAACACTAGCAAAAATGAAATTCTAATTGTTAAAAAAGGCAACAGTGGGGCGGCTCCTATGGCTCAGTGAGTGGGGTGCCAGCCCCATATACTAAGGGTGGTGGCTTCAAACCTAACCCTAGCAAACTACAAAACAAAAAAATAGCCAGGCGTTGTGGCAGGCACCTGTATTCCCTGCTACTTGGGAGGCTAAGGCAAGAGAATTGCCTAAGCCCAGGAGTTGGAGGTTGCTGTGAGCTGTGTGACACCACAGCACTCTACTGAGGGCGATAATGTGAGACTCTGTCTCTACAAGAAAAAAAAAAGGCAACAATGGAAAATTATATTTAAACTAGAAAAGTGAAGAAAAAAAGAAAATAAAAATCTATAAGGAAAATGTTGAAATTAAAAAACAAAAACAAAAGCAAGACAAAAAACAAAGCAGTGTAAATATCTTGCTGAATATTGTCTGGGCAACTGGTGATCTTTTGGGGTATGAGATGTTGATCACAATGCTGATAACAGCTGTACGTGATGGAGACTGATGACCTCTGCTGATTTCTCAAACCCCACAGGGTGGACAACCTACATCTCTCCTCAGCCTGCTTAAAAGTCACTTTAAACTGCTAATCTTGGCAAACAGAAGCTTTTCCAGGAAAGCACTTGTCCTGGGATCACTCCTGAAGTGGCTATCCACTTACCCAGTGTGCCAAAACTGGTTTCACTCTATGCCCCTGAGGGCCAAGGCTGTAGGGTGTCTTAGTCCCCACCTTTAGGCTGCTCAGTCACTAGATTACTTGCTCCCACCTGATCTTTGCTCTGTAACCCTGAGGGCAGAGCTTGCTGGGGCAATTCTCCCACAATGCCTCCACACAGCCCACAGCCAAACACTATTAGCTCCATTTGGCTCAGTGGCTCAGTCTGGGGCCATAGACAATGCTTAAGGTCCTTTGCACTCTTGCCCAAGTTTTCCCAAGGTAGTTCAACTAAGTGCCAAGTCCAAAACAGCTCATAGGTAAGGCCTTTTCAATTTGCAATGTCATTGCTGCTATACTTATAGCAGCCAGTGGAATTAAACCCAACAAACACATGTGAACATTTGCCAGTTCTCCACTGCTTTTATCCCCTTTGTGGGGTCCAGAAGACTCTCTCTGACTCCCTGTGTCCCAAAATGCATGTTTCTGAGCAAATCCCACCAGCCAGAGATGCCTGGAGTCGTCTCTCCATATAAAAACCTTAATTTTATTAAATTTTTATTCTATATCACTGATGATAAAACAATTGCCTGTTCCCTGCCATTAATGTGGTAAACTACATTAACAGATATTTTTAAACATTGAACTATCATTTCATTTTTATGATAAATATAACTCAGTTATGATGCATTCTTTTTTAATGCATTATATAGATTTTAATACTTAATATTCAGTGTCATAATTTCTTTAACCTAAACTTATCCATCTTTGTACTAAAAGAAGTTTTATGAACAAGCATTTTTTGTTCCTGAGATTTAAATACAACTCACATGTTAAATTGTGCCTCCTTTTCTATTACAGGGGTTTTTAAGTTTTGATAAAAATTATAACTAATGATTTCTAAATTACTTAAGAATTTTTGGTATCAATATCTTAGCCATATATCCTTTTCACATATGTTTTCAACTTTATTTGTATAAATTCATAGTATTTTTAATACAGTAGGTAAAAAATTATACATTTTAAAAAATTTTATCATCATATATGTTTATATATTTTTCTTGTTTCTTTTTTTTATTAAGTCATACCTGTGTATAATAATGCAATCATGGGGTAAAATGGGCTGATTTTCTATACAATTTGAAATACATTTTCTTCAAACTGGTTAACATAGACTCCATGGCATTTTCTTAGTTATTGTGTTAAGACATTTATATTCTACATTTAGTAATTTACCCTTCTAAGATGCACCATAGATGTGGTCTCACTTATTACCCTCCCTGCATCCATCTTCCCTCCTCTCCTCCCCTTCCTTGCCCCTTTCTCCCTATTCTTGTGCCATAATTAGGTTAAAGCTTTCATATGAAAGCTATAAATATTTTCCTACTAGGGATCAGTACATTGCATACTTTTTCTTGCATTCTTGAGATACATGACTAAGAAGAATATTTTCCAGCTCCATCCATGTAAACATGAAAGAGGTAAAGTTTCCATCTTTCTTTAAGGATGCATAACGTTCCATGGTATACATATACCAAAATTTATTAATCCATTTGTGGGGAGATGGGCACTTGGGCTTATTCCATGACTTAGCA
>CAUYON010064683.1:0-15418 GCA_963573935.1 Arctocebus calabarensis | reverse complement strand
ATACACCTATATATACCCTGAGACTAAAGGCCTAAAGGAGGAGATGGGGAAAGACTGGGAGAGAAACGGAGAGAGCTTCTCTCTCCCCACTAGAATTCTCTCCCTCTACCAGGAGCCTTAGTGTTTTCTGTATTCTTTTCTTTCTTTTCTGTGAATAAATTCTGTCTTACAAAAAAAAAAATAAATAAATAAAATAAATAAATAAATAAAAAAGATTTATGGTGGAAGAAAACAGATGTCACAAACTGTGACACAAACTGTGTAACCCTGGGCGAGCCTCGCCTGTTAGTCTATTCTAGCCTTCGTTTTTTCATCTGTAAAATGACATGGTGGAACTACCCAATATTTTAGGCCTTTCTTGTTTCTACAATTTCTCACCTCAGTGAATGCTTCACTTTATAAGCATCCATGGCATCCACTCTGCTCCTCTTGTGGTCTTTAGCGGATTAATCCACATTCTCAGAGAACTGTTTGGTGATTTAACTTCCTTCAGTCACTCTCTTTCTGACACTTTATGGGAGAACTTGATAAAGAGCAGACATGCATAACTTTTCTAAAGACACTTGCAAATTCCAGTAGATGGGCAGCCAACAAAATCCCTGGCTGGTACTCCTCAAGCCTGTCAAGGTCGTCAAAGATAAGGGAAGACTGAGAAACCATTACAGCCCAGAGGGCCTGTGGAGCCACAGTGACTCAGTGGGTTGTGGTCCTGGAAGGAACCGGGGAACGCAGAAAGGACAGTAGGTGAAAGCTGAGGGAATCTGATGGACTGTAGACACAGTGTATCAATCCTGGCTCATGAATTGTAACACATGTGCCACACTAACGTGAGATGGTAACAAATGGAAACTGTGAGGGTGCATGGGACTCTGCACTATCATCTCAATCTTTCTAAATCTAAAACTGTTCTAATAAAAGTAAAGTCACATAACTGGAATCAGTAAAAGTCACAGTCACTTGGATTTGTTCAGGATTCTACGGTGTGCCAAGTGTGATTCCCTATATTAATATCTTTTTTTTTTTGAGACGGAGTCTCACTCTGTCACCCTGGCATCCTCACAGTTCACAGCAACCTCAAACTCCTGGGCTCAAGCGATCCTCTTACCTCAGCCTCCTGTGTAGCTGGGACTACAGACGCCGGCCACAATGCCTGGCTGTCTTTCAGAGATGGGGTCTCCCTCTTACTCAGGCTGGTCTCTAACTCCTGAGGGCAAGCAATCTACCTGCCTCGGCCTCCCAGAGAGCTGGGATCACAGGATTGAGCCACCACACCCCGCTATTAATCTCATGTTTTCATTACTCAGCCAGGTTGGGTAACCTCCCCAAAGTCACAGAAGAGGCAGGACTGAATCTTCTGGCTTGCTTTGCCTTTTGGTCTTGCCCTTCCCTGCTCTCTGCTGAGCTGGGCTGTGGGGACGGGAACCCTGCAGCCCAACCCCTCCCAGGTGGGGCCTATGAGCCTCTTGAGGTGGAGGCAGGGTGCCCCAACTCTGAAGGCACTAGGGAGCATTTACTAAGTTACAATGAGATGGGGGTGTGCTGCTTAACAGCCTCGGCTCTCCCCCCAGGAAGTTCCCTGTGCCTTCCAGGCTTGGGGGGCTGCTTTAGGCTGTGAGCTGCGGGGCTGTGGGGAGCAGAAAGGGTCTTGGAGAAAGCCCAGCAACAGCTCGGCAAAAGCCACGAGACGTAGCAGGAGTTTAGCCTTTGGATTTCTTGGTCCCTGGGGCCCATTTCAAGTGGCAGTCACCTGTAAGACCACGGTTATGCCCAGCAATTACACAGCCATATTTAGCTGTGGGGTGGGAAGAGCTGAGGCTTTCCAGCCCTTCTTCCAGAAGGGCAGATGTTTCTCTGCTGCGTGCATTCTTTTTTATTTTGTTTGTTTTTTGAGACAGAGTCTTACTATGTCACCTTTGGTAGAGTGCCGTGGTGTCACAGCTCACAGAAACCTCAAATTCTGGGGCTGAAGCGATTCTCTTGCCTCAGCCTCCCAAGTAGTTGAGACTACAGGCATCCACGGACAACACCCGGCTATTTTTTGGTTGCAGTTGTCATTGTGGTTTAGCAGGCCTGGACTGGGTTCGAACCTGCCAGCCCCAGGATATGTGGCAGGCACCCTAACCACTGAGCTTATGAGTGCTGAGCCTGCTGAGTGGATTTTTAGCACAACAGAATTCTGCAGGCAGCTCATTGTCAGAGTGGCTCTGCAAACATGGTTTGAATTACTTTGAGTGATGTTTCGAAGCTGAGCCTTCTGGGTAGAGGGCTAACCACTCTTCCTGAGCAGCACAGGAAGGAAGGCAGGGTGCTAGGGAGGGGACATATGTAAGGATGTCACCTGCCCGGAGACCCTGCATGAACCAAGTGCATCTCCAAGTAGAAAGTGCAGGTAGAGAACATGAATTTTGCTGAGAACTGTTCCTTAGCACAGCATCATGGCAACTCAGATGGAGCATGGGGTTATGAAAAGAGTGTGAGTTTGTTTGTTTGTTTGTTTGTTTTTTGTAGAGACAGAGTCTCACTTTATCACCCTTGGTAGAGTGCCATGGCGTCACACAGCTCACAGCAACCTCCAACTCCTGAACTTAGGTGATTCTCGTGCCTCAGCCTCCCGAGTAGTCGGACCACAGGCGCCCTCCACAATGCCTGGCTATTTTTTGTTGTTGTTGTTGCAGTTTGCTGGGGCTGGGTTTGAACCCGCCACCTTCGGTATATGGGGCCGGCACCCTACTCACTGAGCCACAGGTGCCGCCCCTGTTTGTTTTTTGAGACAGTCTCACTTTGTTGCCCTCGGTGGAGTGCCCTGGTGTCATAGCTCATAGAAACCTCAAAGTCTGGGACTCAAGCGATTCTCTTGCCTCAGTCTCCAGAGTAGCTGGGACTTAGGTGCTGCTATTTTTAGAGAGGAGGTCTCGCTCTGCCTCAGGCTGGTCTCAAACCTGTGAACACAGGAAATCCACCCACCTCGGCCTCCCAGAGTGCTCAGATTACAGGCATGAGCCACCATGCCTGGCCTTGAATGCAACATCTTGGAGGACTTTGAAGTCACCTTCCCTGTCCTTCTTCAGAAGAGATAGATGTTCCGACTGAAGACTTGCCAGGTCTGCCAACTACCGACAGAGCTGAGCCTCTGCTGGGTGTCACTGCCATCCTCTGCTTCTGACACTTCTGAGGCTTCTGGGACTTGATGATGGTCACTACCCCATCACTACCCTGTGCCTTGAGGCCAGAGCAGGTGAGAATCGGTAAACAACATTTCACAGACTGTCATTTAACTGTGATCCTCCAAAGTAAAAGGCCAAGAGAACTAAACAGCCAATATGACATTTAAAAAAAGACAAAACAGGGGCCGGGTACGGTGGCTCATGCCTATAATCCCAGCACTCTAGGAGGCTGAGGTGGGTGGACTGTCTGAGCTCACAGGTTGGAGACCAGCCTGAGACAGAGTGAGACCTCATCTCTAAAAATAGCCAGGCGTTGTGGTAGTCGTCTGTAGTACCAGCTACTCCAGAGGCCGAGGCAGAGAATTGCTTGAGCCCAGGAGTTTGAAGTTTCTGTTTACCATGGCACTCTACCAAGGGCAACAAAGTGCGACTGTCTAAAAAAAAAAAAAAAAAAAAAAAAAATCTTAGCGATTACAGACTGGGTGCTGTGAAATTTTTAAAAGGTTTACATTTCACCTTGTTTACAAATTCCCTGGAGAGGAATTTCTCTCGGGAATGTAAGCTTTGCCTGTCTTTTGTCTAAATAGATTGGTGGTATTTATAATAATTTACTTATTTATTTTTCCTTTTTTTTTTCAGACAGACCCTCAAGCTGTTGCCCTTGGTAGAGTGCTATGGCATCATAGCTCACAGCAACCTCCAACCCCTGGGCTCAAGTGATTCTCTTGCCTCCACCTCCCAAGTAGCTGGGACTACAGGCGCCCGCCACCACGCCCAACTATTTTTTGGTTGCAGCCATCACTGATGTTTGGCGGGCCTGGGCTGGATTCAAACCTGCCAGCTCAGGTGTATGTGGCTGGCACCTTAGCCACTTGAGCCACAGGCGCCAAGCCTATTTTTCTTTTTTAGACAGAGTCTCACTATGTCACCCTCCATAGAGTGCTGTGGCATCACAGCTCACAGCAACCTCAAACTCTTGGGCTTAAGCGATTCTCTTGCCTCAGCCTCCCGAGTAGCTGGGACTATAGGCGCCGGCCACAACACCCGGCTATTTTTTGTTGCAGTTGTTGTTGTTTAGCTGGCCTGGGCTGGGTTCGAACCTGCCACCCTCGGTGTATGTGGCTGATGCCATAACCGCTGTGCTGCAGGAGCCAAAGATTGGTGGTATTTAAATGGTACTTAAATGATGGATTTGTCACTTGAAATTGGGCCCTGAAGATGGTAAACTTGGAAGTAGATGTTGACACCAGATGTGGTGTTTAGAAGTCTTTTGTGTTTTGTCTCTGGATTTTCTAAAGCCCCCAGGGTTGGTCAAAGTTCCCATCGACTTCTCACTCCATTAGTTTCTATTTCTCTAATCAGTGGATTTTCTTGGAGCCCCCACTTTAGCTACCCAAGAGGTCTTTCAGGTCACCTCATTCACTCTATGTTTTGTTGTCCAGGGACGCAGGGAAGTGGGCAAATGGGAGGCATGTTTCTGCAGGTAAGATTGTGCTCTGGCATCTCAGGAATTTTCAGTCTGAGCTCAGACCAATTGGACTTTCTAGAGGTCATAGTCTACCTCACAGGCCTTCTGCTCTAATGATTCACACAGCTGCCTCGACATTCCTCAGGGGCTGAGATTTTTCCAGGCCTTCGTCTAGGGAGTCCAGATCGAGGTTTAAACACAGAGGTCCTGGCATCAGACTGACTACATTTGTATACCAGGCTCACACTTCAGGTGTGAGATGGCCTCAGCATCCTCATCTATAAAATAGTAACAATCACAGTGCCTTAGAGATATTGCAAGCATAGTTTAGGGTCTGGCAGGTAGTTTATGCTCACCAAAAGTTTTTTTTGAGACAGAGTCTTACTTTGTCGCCCTCAATAGAGTGCTATGGGGTCACAGCTCACAGCAATCTCAAACTCTTGGACTTAAGCGAATCTCTGGCCTCAGCCTCCCAAGTAGCGGGGACTGCAGGCACATGCCACAATGCCCGGCTATATATATATATATATATATATATTTTTTTTTTTTTGAGACAGAGCCACATGTTGTCAGCCTCGCAAGTTGCGGGGAGTGTTGGCTCAAGAGACAATGCCCGGCTTTCTCTCTCTCTCTCTCTCTCTCTCTCTCTCTATATATATATATATATATGTATGTATATATATATATTTTTGAGACAGAGCCTCAAGTTGTCACCCTGGGTAGAGTGCGGTGGCATCACAGCTCACAGCAACCTCCAACTCCTGGGCTCAAGCGACTCTCCTGCCTCCGCCTCCCAAGTAGCCAGTACTACAGGCGCCCGCCACAGTGCCCGGCAATTTTTTGTTGTTTGGCAGGCATTGGCTAGATTCAAACCTGCCAGCTCAGGCACCTGTGGCTCAATCGGTGCCTCAGCCCCTTGAGCCACAGGCGCCGAGCCAACACCTGGCTATTTTTTTGAGACGGGGTCTCGCTCTTGCTGAGGCTGGTCTCAAACTAGTGAGCTCAGGCAATCCACGTGCCTCAGCCTCCCAAGTGCTGGGATTAAAGGTGTGAGCCACCGCACCTGTCCTATGGTCACTAAATTTTGACTGTTATAATTAGGAGTGCCAGATGGGAGGTACACAATGCCAGTTGATCACTTTCATTACTGATGCTCTTGTTTGGGGAGCCAGTTGAGGCTGATGGTAGGAAATAGGCTTCTAGGTTATCAGAGCAATAATCTGTTCCAGTAATTGTGAGCCCATAACATTTATTATAGAAAAACCCCACTGAGGGTGGATTCTACTGCATGTGTGAGATAAAAGGTGATCTCGCTGCATTTTATTTATTTATTTATTTTTGAGATAGTCTTACTCTGCTGCCCTGGGTAGAGTGCTACGGTATCAAGCAACCTCAAACTCCTAGGCTCAAGCGATCCTCCCACCTCAGCCTCCTGAGTAGCTGGGACTACAGGCACCCACCACAATGTCTGGCTAGTTTTTCTATTTTTAGTAGAGGCAGGGTCTCATTCTTGCTCAGGCTGGTCTTGAACTCCTGAGCTCAGGTTATTCTTCCACCTTGGCCTCCCAGAGTGCTAGGATTACAGGCGCAAGCCACCAGGCCCAGCGTATATGAATCTTAAATAGCAGTTCCAGGCCCCACTGTTGATACTTCATAGAAACCTTGAGAACTTTCCTACTAAAGGTGCATGTTCAAACCCTCAGCAAGCACTACATCCAGAAATAAGTCAGAACTTAGCTTTAGGAAGCAAGGTTTCAGCCCTCGCAATTCAGCCACTCCACTTGATTTTACTCAATGAACACTGCAGCACCTTTATAACAGCACACACTGTGTCTTGCTTCTGTGATACCAGGGTGAGCCTGACTTGCAAACACCGAGGATGCTTCGGTACCTTAACTGCCTCTCGGCTGCCAGCACTAAGGTTTCCTCTTCCTTTACACAGGCCTCCTTGCCCTCCCTCAGCTGGAGCCTGTTTTATGAGCCACTGGTAACGCCAGCCTCAGGAGGTACAGAACCAAGGGGCTTGAAATCCAGAAGCCCCTGCTCCTCCCAGGGGCAACATCTTTGTAACCTCAGCAACCAGCCCAGAGCAGGGGACAGAGGAGGCTTCAGTTATGTGCTTCAGAATGGTGGTCAGGGCAGAACCACTGCCCACTAGAGATAAGAAATTCCAGGGATCTTTGGAAATAAAGGGCTCCAAACTGCTTGGGAAGGTAAAGAAGCCAGACAGTAGCATTTTTCAGCCATTTTTATCTCTCGGCACACTTGAACCTATAGTTAAATTTCCATGGTACAACTTAAATCATGTTGATCAAAAAAAAGAGTAAAAAGAAGAAGATACTTACTGTGCTTTGAACTTCTTTCAAAAATAATTTAATTAATAATTTTTTCATGTTGATCCAAAAAAAAGAGTAAAAAGAAGAAGATACTTACTGTGCTTTGAACTTCTTTCAAAAATAATTTAATTAATAATTTTTTTTTTTTTGAGACAAAGCCTCAAGCTGTCACCCTGAATAGAGTGCCTTGGCATCACAGCTCACAGCAACCTCCAATTCCTGGGCTCAAGCGAGTCTCCTGCCTCTGCCTCCCAAGTAGCTGGGACTACAGGCGCCTGCCACAACGCCTGGCCATTTTTCGGTTGCAGCCGTCATTGTTGTTTGGCAGACCCAGGCTGGATTCAAACCCACCAGCTCAGGTGTACATGGCTGGCGCCTTAGCCCGTTGAGCCACAGGTGCCGAGCCTAATTAATGATCTTTAAAAATTTCTGTGGCACACCTAAGATCCTCTCACAGCACAAAAGTGTGTGGCAGCACACTGGTTGAAGTTCACTGTCATGGATCATTCCTCAGCCTTTCAGCAGCACAGCCTTGCAGACAAGTCCCCACAGCTGGCTCTGGATCCCATCACTTACCCAGGGCTCCTTGGCAGATGTCTGTGCGGGTAGCTCCTTCAACAATAAATTGGGGATCAGCGCAGATCTCCTGGGAATGAGACCCAAAAAGTGCTGTCAGCCCACCAGGCAGGAGCTACTGTAGTTAGGATGCCTCAGATTCCAGGAGAAGCTTCTAAATAGCTCCCCTCCTCTCCCCATTTCCAAAAAGTTTGGCAGTCCCAGTCAGAGCTCTTTGCCTTGAGGTCCTTCTGACCCCTGCTCGGTGGGCCCCAGTGGGTAGGTGGGGGATCCCCTGACTGAGAGGGCAGTCAGTGGAACACACACACTCTGAACCGCTCCGAGCCTCCTTCACTGTGCTGCCGCTCCCAGCCACAGCAACATCAAGCCCAGCCTTTCCTGCCAGGCATTGAGACTCTCCCCTCTCTGGAGCTGTCCTATGAGCCACACCAACACCCTCTCCTCTGTTCCTTCATTCAACTCGATCTGCTTGCCTGGAACTCCTCGCTTTCCCACGCTGTTTTCTCCTTTTCCACATTGTATCATATTTCAAGGTTCACCGCCACCTCTTCCATGAAGCCCTCCTTCATAGCCTAAACCTTACTCATCCCTTCAAGTCTGTCTCCCAGAGTCTTTGGACTCTGTAATTCACTACTTAATTGTGCACTGTCACTGGTGCTCATGAGTATTACTGTCTTTCTAACACATATCCTTCTGGGGTCAGGAGATTAGATCTAGCCTTCTGAATTCCACGAATGGGCCACAGTGATTAGAGCACCCACATGTTCTATAACTGCTGTATATCAGATACTGTGATTAAAGTGTATCTCACAGTCCTCTCAAGGACACAACTTGGGTATCACATCCATTGTACAGGTGTGGAAACAGCTCAAGGAGGGAAAGTGATGTGTCACGCAGCTCACAAGAGATAAATAGCGCTGGCATTTGGGCTTACCAGTCTAACAGCACCGAGTCTGCCTCACCTCTGATTGATTAGTAACAAGCTTCCATAAAAGGGTATAAAAACTGCAGGGGCGATTGTTACAAGCAGCCCGACGAAAGCCAACTTAGACAATTCTGGCCTTTCAGCAGCCCTCTCTGAATGTGTTTCTTGATTGTGAAGCACCCCACCCAAAGCCACAGAGGAAGTCGGGGCACACATCTGGGGCTCTCTTGGCTCAAGCAGCCCTGAGCTGGAGGAGTGGCACTGAGTCTCATATCCACTAGAGCACCGCACGTGTGTGCCTCCACCCCACGGCCCGGACGTGTCCCTCTGCCAAGCAGATGCTTTCCTGGGTGAGACTTAGAGCCCTGCTCATCTCGGCTCAGAAAACGGAGGTTCTTCCAGAAGCACAGTCTGCTGCAGACCCTGTCTCTTTCATATCCCTGCATCTTCTTTTTCTGTTCAGATCTGTCTGTTTAAGGGGTGACAGAGACAATGAGAATGTTCTTCTGCTGAGGCAAACAAAGTCAGCTCAATGCCAATGCCTGCCAGGCAAGCACTTATGGAATATCTTGGGGCTTGGTGCCGGGAGCCTCTTTATTATAATCATATTGGTAATCCTGAGTGCCAGGCACTTACCCTGGAGGACTTTTCCATTATGTTGCACAAAACTTTCTCATGCCTCTGGCAGTCTTTTCAGAGAAGTCAAAGTTCAAAGTGGTGCTTAGAGATGTTTCAGTAAACTGAATCTTAGGCATAGCATGTAAGGTGTCAAGTTAAATATGGGAAGTAAGAGTCACAGAAAAAGGGTTGAGGGCTTGGGCTTTGGATTCCAATAACTTGGGCTTGAATCCTGGCTCTGCTATCTTTTAATATAAGTTCAAGGACCTTAGTATGTTACTTAACCTCCTGAAGCTTCAGTTTCCTCCCCTGTAAAATGAGATTGTGATATAACCTCATTTTATATCAGAGGATATTCTATAACAGAGAATTGTTATGAGAGTTAAAGGAGCTAACTATGTAAACATGCCTTGGGGTAAGCACTCCATAAAGATGATCTATTATTATTACTATTAAAGAAGTTAATAGGCTTAGCACTCTGGGAAGCCAAGGTGGGAGGATCTCCTGAGCTCTGGAGTTTGAGACTAGCCTGATCAAGAGTGAGACCTTGCCTCTACCAAGAAATAGAAAAATAGCCAGGTGTGGCTTGGGAGGCTCCTCAGAGGCTGAGGCAGGAGGAGCGCTTGAGCCCTAGGAGTTTGAGGCTGCAGTTGTTGTAGGATGACGAGGCCTAATGGAGAGACAGAGCGCCCAGACACCATGTTTATAAGAGGAAGGGCTTTATTTCAGCCAGTAGAGCAAATGGCATGGAATAATTCAAAGGGGCCACACTCTCCAACTGGTTTGGTCTTTCCCTTTTTATCTCTAGTCAAAAAATTCCAACCCACGGGTACCTTTCTCATTGGTCAGTTTGAATCAAGGGGGAGAAACTGTTCCAGACCCGACAAAACTACAGGATTTCAAAGAATTGGAAATTTCCAGGTCCCAGGAAGTTAAGTCTACAAATTCCTTAGAGCCGAGTCACCGTGGAGAGGACCCTGCAAGTGTATCCTTGGGGTCTCCTTGAGAAGAGAGGAGGTCTCCTAGACCTCACCCTTCCTGGGTATCTCCTGTCACAGTGAGCTACGATGATATCACTGCTCTCTACCTGGGATGACAGTATAAAGCTCTGTTTCAAAAAAAAGAAGTTGATGATGAAAAAAAAAAAAGAAGCTGATGGTAATCACTGGAGACAGCAATTGGAGACAGGATATATGGGTTTGAGGCTGAGTTCAACCATCTAAATAGAAGCAAGTGATAAACCCCTCAGGGGTAAGGTCCTCTCAGTGGAAAAAATGGGACTAACGATGCCTGCCCTCCTGCCCTCGCTCCTACCTGACTGGTTGCTGGGAGGATCTGATTTGCCCCCTGTGGATCATGCCGGCTTTCTCTGGTGCCTCTGCATAGCTCTAGGACTCCACCGTGACTTTGACCACTTCCTGCCCCTGGAGCCACTCTGTGGTCAGTGTTGTGAAATCTCCTTTTGGAGGAAAAGCATTCTGCCCCTCCTGGCTGCAAGGTGAACCATTCTGCCCCGCTGGCCCCATCCCCTACTCTCACTTCCTTAGAGTCACTGCTTCACCCACTCCACCCCCACCTTTACCTTAAATCCCTTCTGCTCTGGTGACTCAGCATACAACACATTCAAGTTGCTCTTGTCTGAAGAAACAGCCTCTGAACCCCAGGTTTCCCTTTACCCACCAGTTTCTCTCTCTCTCTCTTTACAGACACCCTTCTTCTTCTTTTTTTTTTTTTGTTGTAGAAGCAGAGTCTCACTTTATTGCCCTCGGTAGAGTGCTGTGGCATCACGCAGCTCCACTCTTGGGCTTTAGGCGATTCTCTTGCCTCAGCCTCCCAAGTAGTTGGGACTACAGGTGCCTGTCACAGTACCCGGCTATTTTTTGGTTGCAGTTTGGCCGGGCCTGGGTTTGAACCCACCACCCTCGGTATATAGGGCCAGCGCCCTACCCACTGAGCCACAGGCGCCGCCTCCGGATGTCCTTCTTAACTGAGTTGATCACATTCTTCATTTCTAGTTCCCTTACTTTGGAGTCTGCAGCAGCCTAACTTCTATTCTCACCTTTCCCTTGAAATTCTTCTACTAAAGTCACCTTGCTAATGTGGACTTGCTAATGTCCAAAGCCAGTGGAAACATTTTTGCTTTCATGTCTGCCCCCAGCAGTGTTTGAGATGGTAGGATAGAGGCAGAACTAACGGCCATAAGAGATGGGCTCCAAACATGCTCAGGCTGGACACAGTCCTGCCTACAACTTGTCCATCTATTTGCCTCTGAGCAAGTATTTAACTTTCACAAACCTCAATTTCTTCAGCTAATGAATGGAAATAATAAAAGCCACAGTCCCTCTTGGTTGGAAGTGCACAGCCTGTGTGCCCTAAGCAATGGCCCTGACATGGCTCTAGATCTCTTGTTTCCTCATCTGAAAGTCCTATAGGCACTTCCAACTGTTGGAGTAGTTGTTTGTCTTACCTTGCTAATCTCTAAAGTCTTCAGAAGCAGAAACTATATGCACTGTGCGTAGCATACAATAGGTGTTCAATAAATGCATATGGAGTGAAAGAATAAATGAATGAACATGTGAATTCACTGTATAAATTGTAAAGTGTCATACAAATGTCTATCATTTTCACAACCACAATTTCATTAGAGGCTCATTACAACCCTGCATTCATTCTGCAAATTGTCACTATTTTTGTGTTCCCTGATGTATCTCCTAAGCACTTAGGGCAGTGCCTGGCATTTAGTAAGCACTCGATAAATACCGTTGAATGAATACCATGAAAGAGCACTGACCATGCTAGGCACTGGGGAGGTATTGGTAAATAACACACATGCGGTCCCTGCAGTTTAGCAGGAAGGACAAACAAATACACATCATTATATTTATAAACTGTGATGTTGCTATGAAGGAAGGCAGCAGGGTGCAGTGTTAGTAATGAGGTGGGAGGCGGCTGCAAAGAATGGTCAGAGAAGGCCTCTTTGGGGAGGGGACATATGACTAAGTCCCAAGGAATGAGAGTGAACCAGACTCAACAAACCCAGGGAAGATCATGCCTGGCAGGTGAGAAGGCTGAGGTAGGAAAAAACTGGCCCTTGGACATGCTGGGCCTGGTGAGCCAGAAAAAATGTCTAGGCATCACTTCTTTTAAATGAAGAAATGAAGCCACAGACAGGTTAGACAGCTCACTCAGGGTTACCCAATAGGTTAGCAAGGATGAGAACCCAAGTGCTCTGAGTCCTGGTCTAGGATGTTTCCTGCCACGCTTGCTACCTATGGGCTAGATTTAGGATAATGGAAGGTGGCCTGGAGGCTTGAGTGTATGGAGGGCTTGTCCTCTAATGGGAATCTAGAAGTTGAATTTCCCAGGAAGTCTTCGTAGGTGTGATGAGGGAAGCCTGGGGAAGTGGCTGGTAGTGGGTGGGGGGAGCCAGCAGGGATTTCACAGGCAACAGAATCCCCAAGTAAATTAGGGAGCGGAAGTTGTCCCATGGTCTGGGAGGGCCAGAGGATAGAGACCCAGAGAGTCAGGATAAGGCCCTTGGAGGGGTCCCTGAGATTCCTCCTGAGCATTTTGGGCCAGTGGAAAAGTGATGAGGCACTGGGTCTTTGGAGATCCCGTATCCTTTGCTAATTACCAGTGTAAATGTTATGGGGAAGTTTCTCTGGCTCCTCTTTGGAAAAATAAACAAGAATCTCTGATTGGATAATTCTAACCACTAGGACTGTATGAGACAATCTTTAGTGCCCCTGCGGACGCAGGCCGAACCTAAATTAGTAGCAAACTTTCCTGTCAGATACTGCCTCCCACCCTCCTTTTTCCGCAGACCCTCCTCCCTTCCCATCATCTCCCCACTGGAATCCGGTAAAGGTTTCACCACAGCTGCTTTGTGTCACCCCAAGTTTTTGCGAAATGCAAAGGCAGCTCCTCTGGCGGGCCTACTATGGCATTTGAGAGCAGAGATGCGCCCCAACCCATCCAGGGAAGCGTGGGGGGCGGAAGAGGGAACAGGCCCGCTCGGTGGACCGCAGGGCTGCGCGGAGTCCCGGGTCCCAGGCGGCTTCTCCGCCGCAGAGTGGGGGCTCTGCACCGCCCCCGCGCACTCGGCTCGCTCCCCAGCCCCGGGCCGGGACGCGGCCTGCACCACGCCCTGCCCGGCCGCACACTGCCTACCGTGGGTCGCTTCCATTCGATGCCCCGAGTTTTGCTGGAGTAGGGTCCCAACTCCTTGAAGCCCAGGGACGATGGGCCGGCTGGGAAGGCGGGGTCCTGAAAGAGCGCCCCGGCCTCCAGGCACTCATCCTGCAGAGCCCTGAAGTCCTGGCTGAGGTACTTGATGGCCCTCTCGTGCGAGCCCAGCCCCTCGGCCGCCTCCCGGTCCCTCACCAGCTTGGCTGCGATGCCCGCCATGATGCGCCCCCCGGAGCCCGCGCTGCGCGGAGAGCGAGGTCGGGGCGGCTGGGCGCGGGGAGGGCCCGGCGCGCTGCCGCGGACTGCGGACGCCGCCGGGGCGGGCTGTGATTCGCCCGCGGGGCGTGGCCTCGGCCGCTGCAGGCCTGCTGGGCGCCGGGCCGGGACCAGGCCAGCTCGCGGCCTCAGAGCCCCGGCCCGACCGCTGCAGCCGGCCGCGGCGGTGCTGCCATCTGCGGACGGCTCCGGGGATGGCGCCGGCACCCGCGCGCGGCGGGCAAAAGCCGGGGCTCCAACCCAGGCCCGATCGCCAGCCTCCCGCCTCCGGGGTGGAAGGCTGGGATGGTTGTGACTCTCCAGAAGACACCCCTTGAGTCAGTAGGCGATCGGGGCGTCAAGGCGAGGAGACCAAACCAGCTACCGTCGCTCTGCGCACACCACCGCATTTCATCCTCCCAGCCACTCTGTGAAGAAGGTGCTGGAGTTGTCCCAGTGACAAAGCTGAGCCTCAGAGAGGTAAATGTCATTACCCAGTGTGGCACAAATAGTCACAGGCAAAATGAGGATTGTAAGCCACCAAGGCAAATAAAAAAGTAGAATCCTCAGTTAAATTTGGATTTCAAGTAAACCACGGAAATGTCCCAAGTATCGCATGAAGCATACTTAAACGAACCGAATTATTGTGAATCTGCCATGTTGGCTACTGTCACCACTGTTGTGGTTCTCTGCTCAGAAACAGAGAAGGGGTGCCGATTGCAAGAGACTGCCTTTCCCCCTCCCTGCACTAACGGGCAAGAAGGTGAGTTTCGGCGGTGCCTGTGGCTCAGACCGTAGGGCGCCGGCGGCACATACCGAGGGTGGCAGGTTCAAACCAGGCCCCGGCCAAACTGCAACAAAAAAATAGTCGAGCGTTATGGTGGGCGCCTGTGGTCCCCGCTGCTCGGGAGGCTGAGGCAAGAGAATCGCCTAAGCCCAAGAGCTGGAGGTTGCTGTGAGCTGTGATGCCACAGCACTCTGCCAAGGGCAATAAAGTGAGACTCTGTCTCTCTCTAAAAAAAAGTGAATTTCACTGGAAATCCATGCCTTGTTTAAGGCAGGGATTCTCAAATGGGGCAATTTTGTCCCCATGCCAACCAAGGGGACATTTTGCAGTAGCTAGCGACATTTTGTATTGTCACAGCTGTGCAATGGGGTGCTACTGGTCTCTGTTGGGTAGAAGCCAGGGGTGCTGTTAACATCGTACAGTGTCCAGGACAGCTCCCCACACCAAAACCTGGTTCAGGGCACCTCCCGTCAGGTTATCAGGTTCTAGCCCTTCGCTTTTTTCTTTTTCCTTCTTTCCCCTTCCCCTTACAGATTATGTGCAGTAGCATAATCATAGCTCACTGCAGCCTCCAACTCCTGGCCTCAAGTGATCCTCCCGCCTCAGCATCCCTAAGTGCTGAGAATACAGGCATGAGCCACAGCACCTGGTTGAATTGAGGATATTGAAATTGAATGTGCAAATAGAAAATAAAAATGGCTTTTCCATAGGCATCAAAGTAGTACCTTCCCTGGATACAATTACACAATTTTTTTTTTTTTTGAGACAGAGCCTCAAGCTGTCACCCTGGATAGAGTGCTGTGGCGTCACAACTCATAGCAACCTCCAACTCTTGGGCTCAAAGCAATTCTTTCACCTCAGCTTCCCAAGCAGCTGGGACTACAGTCACCTACCCCAATGCCTGGCTATTTTTAGAGGCAAGGTCTCACTCTAGCTCAGGCTGGTCTCGCACTCGTGGGCTTATGTAATCCACCTGCTCACTGGACAGAATTTCTTTATACATCTATAGAAAAATTATTTTGTCTTGCATTGTTATCAACAACTTAGAGTTACAAAATAACTCAAAAACATGGCTTGGTGCCTGTGGCTCAACGGGCTAAG
>CAUYON010064681.1:0-15520 GCA_963573935.1 Arctocebus calabarensis | reverse complement strand
CAAAAAAATTGAATTATCATGAAACTAGTGAGATATTGTTGAGAATCATTAGTCACTAATGTATGGGAAAGAAAGAAAAGGCCATTGGGAGGCTAAAGCAGTTCTTTTAGTTTGAAAACTAACCAGGTGCTCTTTGGCATTGTAAAGACTGTATCTGGATATCATGAAGAGCTTTTGTTCACAGCTTCTTATGTATACATTGCTATGTGTGTTAAGATAAAAGAAAGCTGTTGTGAACTCAGTTACATGTTTTCTTTAACTGAATATAGAGAAAAGAGTGCAATTGAGGCACCACAAGATTATCATACTGGTATTTTGTGTATGATTTGTCCAGTCTGTTTTTAAAGTAGAGAATGGTCACTTTTCAGTTGAAAAATTAATAATGGTTTAATGAGGATTTTAGAAGGGAAATTTTAAAATAGAATCCTTTTAGACCTGTCATAAAGTAGTACACCTGTCACTTCCCTAATCGCTTCCCAGCCCATCACTTTATATACTTAAAATGCAAATGTAAAAGGGCGGCATTTTTTCTCATCATTATATCAAGACTTCTTAAAAGTATTTGCTGAACAAATAAATGTTGAAGATGTAAAAAAAAAAAAAAAAAAAGGAAGGTTGAGAACCACTGCTTTAGCAGAAACTGGGATACATTATAGCCAAAATTATTCAAAAAAAATCTAATCGCATATTCTTTTCCAGTAATTTTGTCTCTATTCATCTAACTAAATAATAATTAGTAAATGTTCATCTGAAATATATGTTTTATTCTGTACTGAGAAAGGATCCAGGATTTGTGGACCATATATGAAAGCTGCTACTAAGTTCAGACCTACTATTTACTGATCTATTGATAATCTCTGGGATTAAGATTCTTGAGAAGACAATATAGGATGACATTTCCTCAAACATTTTATGATTCTGAATGAAATTAAAGAAAAACTTTAATCCAGCTTGAGTATATTTCTAATTGAACATGCTTGTGTGCATTTGAACAAATCGTTCTCTATGTAATTCTATAAAGTGGTCTCAAAACGTGACTTTTCAGCTTTTATTGAGCAGTATGTTTTATATAATCTTAAAGACTGATGAAATAGCTTGAATATAATTTACACTAAATGTCTCCAATGTAAAAGTCAACTTTCAAATGAGAAAATAGAAGAGAAAGAAAAAAAATCACACATAGCAAGAGGAAGGTTAAAGTATGAAAAAGAGTGAAAAATGTCTGTGGAGAACTTAAGCATCATTCTCAACATGAAAATTTTGCAACTAAAAATTTTGACATTAATAATCACTGTAGAAAATATTTTTCATATTTTCATGAAGCAATTTTCTGATTCATTTCTTCAGGGAAGTTGACTATGCTTTCATATCACTTACTAAAATTGTAAAATGGTGTGGGATGTGTTTTTAAACTGGTATATGAGGGAATAATAAATAACTTCAACAGGAATAATAGTGTGTTATTGTTTCATTCTCATCCAAGGAACTACCAGTGCAATTTCTCTCTCTGTTCTTTATTTAGTTTATATTGTATGTCTGTTAGTTAAGATATGTATTAACAGACATTCTATTCTAATGAAGTCTTAATAATCTAACATTACTAGTCTAAGCAATGTTCTTACACATGGCAAATATAAAAAATTACATTGGATGCGTCTAGAAAGAGTTAAAGGATCTTCTGGTCTACTTCATTTATACACTTTAATTATAAGGCATATATGATATATTTAAATTTATACACTAATACATATTCTTCCATATCGACTCATTTGCTATCAAAATGAAAAAAAGTAGTGTGATAGTATTAGTGTATTTTCAAAAATATATACCGTTATGTAAATGGTTCTGAGATCTAACCTGGAAGGGCAACAGATAGAATGAACCAAATTATCTCTGTCTTTTTGGACAGAAGTAGCATTATATTATTCTTTGATGCTTTAGGGCAGGGTTGAGTCTTTGCAAATTATGGAACTAATGCTAGAATTTCTCTTTAATTTAGTAACCCTTTACATTTTGATGTACCTTGAAATATTCTTATAGAAATTTCTTTTTATGTATATGTATAAAATCAGAATTATAATACTTGAGACCCAAATAATTTTTCTGTCTTTAAATTTTGAGTTGTGGTTCATGTGAACTAGCAATAACACCAAACACACTACAAAGTATCCTACAAGAAAAAATAAAGAACTGTTTGAATAAAAATCTTTAGATGCTGATATTTTTTTTTACATCTTACAGACAATCCACCACATAAAAACTTAAGGTTGAATGCAAAATTATATTATGTGTGGTTCTCATTTTGATCTGCCTCTCTTATAGCATCAGCACTTGATTTTCCAAGACATATTGAGAAGGAACAGCAAAAAATAAATCTTGTGTTTTTAATTATGTTGACAATTCCATGGTGGTTGTGCATTTGAAGCAAAATGTAAAGACACAAAAATTTGGCAAGTGAGTGCCTCAAAATCAGAGCAAACTTAGTGGGTGACTAAAAATCAGAGCAATCATCATTTTCATCCTTGGCAACAACAGTGAACCATAGTGGATTTCATATGATACCAGCGATGACAAGGTCAGTGGTCGGACCAAGAGGAATCACCAAAGCACTTCCCAAAGCCAAATATGCACCCAAAAAAGAAAAAAAGAAAAGTTCATAGTCACTGTTTGTGTTCTACTGCTAGTCTCATTCATTAGAGCCTTCTGAACGCCTGGGAAACCCTTGTATCTGAGAAGTGTGCTCAGCAAATCAATGATATGCACCCCAAACTGCCACTCTAGCAGCTGACATTGGTCAACAGAGAGGGCCCAATTCTTCTCAATGACAATACCCTCGCACAACCAATGCTTCAAAAGATGAAAAAATTGGGCTACAATTTTTTGCCTCATGTAGCATAATCTTGCCAACTGTACACCACTTCTTCAGCATCTCCACAACTTTTTGCAGGGAGAATGCTTCCACAAACAGCAAGATGTAGAAAATGTTTTCCAGGAGTTCATCAAATCCCAAAGCAGGAATTTGTATGCAACAGGAAGAAACAAACTTATTTTTCATTGGCAACGTGTTGATTATAATCATTCCTATTTTGATTAATAATGATGTGTTTGAGCAGAGCCTGGTTATAATGATTTAAAATTCACAGTCCAAAATTACTTTTGCACTAACCAAATAAACTGATAGCTTGTTCCTAAGATATAAAATAAACAGGTAAGTATAAAAAGGAGAAATGTGCGAAAGATGCAAAAGTAAAGAAAAAGCATAAAATTTAAAATAAAATCAATGTAAATTGCAATAAAAAAGCAATTTTGATAAAAGGTGTTTGTTTTCATATATTTCTGAGACTCTGAAATATTTAACTCAAAAAATAAACATCAGGTTGAAATTACATCCTTGATATAATTTAAGAAAATGTTCTTAACTTAAAAATTCATTTTTATGAAAATGAAGAAATACTGAGATTGTCAAAGCCTGTTTTAATTGAATGAACTTACATATTTACATAGATTGAATTAGAAAAATAAACTATTTTTTAATTTACTATTTTTTAGCAAAATTATGTAGGCATGGCAAATTATACTTTTTCCTTAGAATAAATATTCACTTTTGAAAAGTAAATAATAAATGTAGATATACAAACAAATACAATGATTCACAACTTTTTAACCTAGAGATAACTGTTCTTTCGTTCTTCTCAGCCCAGTCTCCATCTTGCTCACAAGCAGTCCTTTGCTCCCTTGTGACTATTGTGCCCTTTCCGTTTATTTCATTTACCTCCAGATCCTTCAAGCACCAGCAACACTCTGTTTTAGGTACCACAGCTTATAGTGTATCATACTCTAATTTTTATCCAACCTATGATTTGTACATTAATTTTTAAAATTGTAAAAATGGAAAAGAATTAAAAACAAAAGGAGCTCTCAAATATCAAAATTTATTCATTTGACAAATAATATTAAATATAAGAATATAAATGAGGCATCGTACACTCGAAATTGTGATTCCTTTTTTATTAGAACATACACTTTCTTGTGATTTATATTTTCTGTTAATTTCATATCCAATTCTTACTCTTTGTAGCTAGTATGATCAACAGATTCACATAGCATTTTTCTATTCCAAAATAGAGCAGAAACATCAGTTTATACCTGACCCCCTCTCTCAAGTCATTTCTCCACACACTTCTTCCCATGCTCAGTTTCCTTGTTTGCTCTCAAATTGATTTCGCTTCACTGGTAGTGCACTTCATCTCTGAAAATATCTTCTCATGAAATTGATTTAGATCTTTACTTGTATTCCATTAATCTTAATGTTCCTTACATTCAACACTGATATTTAGGCACGGATTCCTCCATTAGTTCTGGCTTGCCTTTCTCCTACACAATTGATATTTCTATATTTGTCAAGAATGGCCATCTTCTCCCTTACTCCCAAATATTGACATTTCACCACCTGTCAATAGTTCCCAATTCTCTCTCCAAAGCCAATGTTTTGGAGACCCTAATTTTCACTCACAGGTCCATTATGAGAAAGTAAAATATTTTACATCATACCACCAGTTCCAACTACTACCTCTTGCTTCCTTGGCAACCGAGACAAAGCTATAAGCTGTCTACATTTCCATGTTTCCTCTTACTAACAAAGGAAAGGCAAAACTCCGTAGTCACTTTCTTTTCCAGTAGACTATCACATCACTTCAATATCATCTTTCTAAAATTGAAACTTGACCTTATCCTTACCACAAACTTTAAAATAACTATGCAGCCATAAAGAAAGATAGAAATTTCATCTTTTATATTTACCTGGATGGAGCTGGAACATATTCTTAGTACAGTATCTCAAGAATGGAAAAAAAAGGTAGCCAATGTTCTCAATACTACTATGAAATCAATATATAATCACCTACACACTCATGTGAATGGCAAAACAGAAGTATACTCCAGAAAGTAGAAGGGAAGAGAAGAGAGATGGGAGGGGAGGGGGATATGGGAGGAGGGAGGGTATTTGGGGGACCTCACCTAATGTGCATGATGCAATGGTACATTTCAAAACTATTAAGAAATGAGTGTAATTGTGATGAATGTGTTCTCAGTTCAATGTTAAGCATTTCACATTGTATATCGAAGTAGTACTCTGACCTCTATAAATGCATCAATGTACAAAGTTATGATTTAATAAAAAATAAATAAATAAACAACAAACAAAAAAATAAATAAAATGACTCCTCCTTCCATTTAAGATGTAGTTGATGCTCATTAAACTGACAGAAAGCCCTCCATAATTTGGTGTCTGTTTATTTCTTCAAACCTCCCTTAAACCCAATGTAGGGTAGTTATATTGTACCACTTGTTTCAAATCAGAAAATTTCAGTGATGGTCTTTTTACAAATACTTAATATTTAGGTAAAACCACCTGAATAGGGCATGGTGGTGTGCATCCCCAGCCCAGCTCCCGGTAGGCTAAGGGACGGGATGACTGGAACCCAGTAGGGTAAGGCTGTCATGAACTATGAATGCAGTTTGTGAATAAGCACTACTGTACTTTACTCTGTCTTTAAAAAAAAAATCCAACATAGATATTCAAGGTTTTTAGTTTATATGAGAAATCTATTCTTATAACCTTTATTATTTAAGAGCAAATGGCTTTTCATAGTCTATCTTCATAACAATGATTTTAAACACACTAAATAGCTGTGATCTGTGTGGTTGGACCAAAGACAAGCTCAAACCACACTATGCACTATTAGAAATGTTTCTGTGCTTCAAATACTCCCAGAGTCACATTGCCACAGTTTTTACAATGACATTCTTGCCAATCCAGAGCCAAAATACCAGTTTTGTAGATAAAGACAACAGTTAGGCAATGACTCCTTTCGTCAAATGAATCATGTCATCATCTTGTCTATATCTGCTAGGTTTTTAGGCATGTAATTTTTCATTGTAATCTCTAATTTATCAGTTATGGACATTTCATATGCAAAGTCTCTAAGTTATACTGAATTGTCCTCTTTTCAACAACAACATATTAATACCCAAACTGTTTTCATCCATTTAAAGACATTATTGATTGGCTACTAAATAATGCATTGTTTTTGGAATACCTGATTTTTTTTTTTTTTTATAAACTAAGAATTCCACTTCCCCCAAAGCTGAGCATCTTCTAAACAGAAGAGTGCTACTTTCAGGAGAAGCACTTATTCTTTTACAAACTAAGAATTCCATTCTTCCCAAAAAGCTGAGCCTCAACGAGCATCAACTTCTGATCAACTTCTAAGCATCAACTTCTAATGAGAAGAGTGTTACTTTCAGGAGAAGTTACAGTATCCTCACACAGATCCACAGGAATTTCTACCAAGAAAATTGGCTATTGCTATATCAGTTATTATGATAACAAAATTTACTTTTAAATTGGTAGTTTATATGAAAGACAAAGGCTAGGTACACTGTGAGTTAGGCACTCTTATTCCCATTTTTATGTGAATAAAATGGCTTGAGAGAGTAAGTTATGTGTTAACCAACAGAGGTAGTAAACAGGCTAAGACTTTGAATACAGGTTTAACTGTACCATATTGAGCTGGTATTTGAGAATCTCTCTAGAAAAATGAAATCTGTCATCTGACACTTGCTCAAATCAATAAATGTAATACACTTTGCTTTTATTTTCAAACTTACTTAATTCAGATTAGCCTATATTGTTCTTGTCTTATTGACCTTTGTCTTTTTATGAATCTTTGCCCAATACTCCACTCACCTTGTATCTCCCTAAGTAAAATTTTCATAGCATGTTTTATAAAAAACAATAGTTATTTTTTCCTAAAATTCTTATAATTAAAAGTTTGTGGTCTCATTGCAACTCATGTATGATTACTAACAGAGATAATACTACACTATGATCTCTGAACCCCCATTGGTATGTAGCCTATAATATAGTGTATTGGTGGTTATGAGCTTCTCTTTCTACATAAGAGTAAAACTGATCCAAATTAAAATTTTGGCTGCATTTATCAGGTGCGATCTTCAGCAGGTAAATGAAACTTTTGAATCCCAGTTTTCTCCTCTGTAGAGTGAAGGATAAAGCTTACTGTTTGTCTAAAATGAAATATTACATGTGAACCTACATGTAATGTTTGGTGCAACAGTTGTGATTATTATGTATGCCCTCAATATTTATAATGTTTTGACCATGTTAAACCTAAAATCATTGTCAACCCACAATTGTAGTAAAGCAAATTAAATTTCTATTTTAGATACTTGACCTGAGGAGAAAGAAAGTAAACAATGATTTGAAAAACAAAGGAAAATGTCTCAGGAAACATGAAGAGCAATTCAATCCCAAAGCTAGCAGGGAAGAAAAGAAATAACCAAAATTAAATAAGAAATAAATGAAATTAAAAACAAAAGAATCATTCAGAAAATTAATGAAACAAAAAGTTGGTTCTTAAAAAACATAAATAAAATTGATAAATTATTGGCCAGATTAATTAGAAATAGAAAAGCAAAATCTTTAATAACATCAATGAGAAACAAAAAGGAGGAAATAATAACTTGTGCCACAGAGATACAAGAGATTATTTCTGACTACTACAATAAACTCAATGCCCAGAAATTTGACAAAGTAGAAGAAATGGACCAATTACTGGAATCACACTATCTCCCAAGACTTAACCAGGAATAAATAGATATCTTGAACAGACCAGTGTCAAGCACTGAGATTGAAAAAACTTTAAAATACTTTCCAAAAATAAAAGCTCTGGACCACATGCCTTTATATCAGAATTGTGTCAAAGGTGAGTTTGTACTTACACTGCAGAAACTATTCCAAAACACTGAAAGGAAGGAACCTTCCCCAACACATTCTATGAAGCAAATATCACCTTGATTCAAAAACCAGAAAAAAATCCAATTAAGAAATAAAACTATACTCCAATTTTATTAATGAATATTGATGAGAAAATACTCAATCAAATTTTAACTAATAGATTGCAGCTACACATTTGAAAAAGTACTCATCATGATCAAGGATGCTTCATCCCAGGATGCAAGGATGATTCAATATATGCAAATCCATAAATGTAAATTGCCATATTAATAGAATCAAAAACAAAGACCATATGATCCTCTCAATAGTTGCAGAAAAATCATTTGATAAAATTTAGCATCTTTTTCTAATTAGAACACTTAAGAATATAAGAACAGGTTGCAGGTGACACCTGTGGCTCAAAGGAGTAGGGTGCTGGCCCCATATACCAGAAGTGGCAGGTTCAAGCCTGGCTCTGGCCAAAAACTGCAAAAAACAAAACAAAACAAAACAAAAAAACAGGTTTCACATTTCTTAAGCTGATTGAAGCCATCTGTGATAAACCCAAGCTAATATCATACTGAATGGAGTAAAACTGAGAACTTTTCCATTTAGAATTGGAACTAGACAAGGATGTCAACTATCTCCACTACATTTAAACATAGTTCTGGAAGTTCTAGCCAATGCATTTAGACAAGGGACGGATATAAAGCACATCTAATTTGGGGCAGAGGAGGTTAAATTCTTGCTCTTTGCTGATGATATGATCTTATACCACAGAGACTCAATAACAAGACTCCTAGAAGTGATCAAGATATACAGTAATGTCTCAGGGTACAAAATCAATGTCCACAAATCAGTAGACTCTGTATATGCCAGTAACAGCCAAGTTGAGAAGCAAATCAAAGACACAATACCCTTTACAGTAACTTCAATGAAAATGAAATACTTAGGAATACATCTAACAAAAGACGTGAAGGATCTATACAAAGAGAATTACAAAACCCTAAGAAAGAATTAGCAGAAGACATCAACAAATGGAGGAACAAACATAATGTGCTCTGGCTGGGAAGAAGCAACATTGTCAAAATGTCTCTTCTACCCAAAGCAATCTATAGATTCATTGCAATTCCCATTAAATTACCAATATCATAGTTTGAAGAACTGGAAAAAAATTACTTTGTTTGTACAGAACTAGAAAAATACCCATATAACTGAGGCAATTCTTAGTAATAAAAATAAAGCCAGTGGCATCACTCTACCAGACTGCAGGCTATATTACAAGTCCATAGTGATTAAAATAGCATGATATTGGCACACAAGTAGAGATAAATACCTATGAAACAGAATAGAAAACCAAGAGATGAAACCAGTCTCAAGTTGCCATCCAATCTTTGATAAACCAAAGCAAACTACACTGTAGGAAAAAGATTCCCTATTCAAGAAATGGTGCTGGGAGAATTTAATAAGTGCATGTAAAAACTGAAACTGGACCTGTGCCTTTCACCACTTACAAAAACTGACTCAGGATGGAGAAAAGATTTAAATCTAAGACATAAAATGATAAAAATTCTACAAGAAACTATAAGAAAAATTCTTTTTTTTTTTTTTTTTAAGACAGAATCTCAAGCTGTTGCCCTGGGTACAGTGCCATGGCTCACAGCAACCTCAAACTCTCAGGCTTAAGTGATCCCCTCGCCTCAGCCTCCCAAGTAGCTGGGAGGTTACACACTTCTTAAGCTGATTGAAGCCACCTATGATAAACCTGCAGCTAATACCATACTGAATGGAGTAAAACTGAGAACTTTTCCACTTAGAATTGGATGATGAAATGATCTTATACCATAGCACCTGCCACAACACCCAGCTATTATTTGGTTATAGTTGTCATTGTCGTTTAGCAGGCCTGGGCTGGATTCTAACCTCCAGCCTCCATGTATGTGGCTGGCACCTTAGCCACTTGAGCTACCGGAGCTGAGCCAAAAAAATTCTTAATGATGTTGGAGTGAGGAAAGATTTTGTGAAGAAGACTTTAATGGCAATTGCAAGAACAACAAAAATAAACAAATGGGAATTAAGCTGAAAAGCTTCTGCACAGCTAAGGATACAACGAGTAAAATTACAACCTTCAGAGTTGGAAAAGATATTTGCATGCTGTTAATCTGACAAAGGGTTAATAACTAGAATCTACAGATGACTCAAATTAATCAACAAAAAGGAGCAAATAATCTCATCTATCTCTGGGCAAGAGACCTGAGCAGAACCTTCTCTAATGAAGACAGACAAATGGCTAACAAATATTTGAAAAAATACTCATCATCCCTGATCATCAGAGAAATGTAAATCAAAACCACCCTAAGATATTACCTAACCCCAGTGGGAATGGCTCACATCACAAAGTCTCAAAACTGCAAATACTGGCATGGCTGTGGGGAGAAGAGAAACACTTTTACACTGTTGGTGGGACTGCAAACTAATATAACCTCTTTGGAAAGAAGTATGGAGAATCCTCAAAGAACTCAAATTAGACCTCCCATTTGATCCTTAAATCCCTTACTGGGCATCTACCAAAAGAAAAAAAAAATCCTTTTATCATAAGGACATTTTCACTAGATTGTTTAGTACAGCTCAATTTACAATCACCAAAATGTGGAAATGGCCTAAATATCCAGCAACCCAGGAATTGATGAAATAGTTTTGGTGTATGTACACCATGGAATAATATTCAGCCATAGAAAAGATGAAGACTTTACATCTTTTGTATTGACCTGGATGAAGTTGAAGCACATTCTTGTTGGTAAAGTATCACAAGAATGGAGAAGCAAGAATCCAATGTGCTCTTTACTAATACGAAGCCTTCAGATGATCTAAGACAGAGGCACATAAGAGAAAAGCTCAAATCAAATCAAGGTGGGGAGATAGAGAACTAGGGGGAGGGGAGTGGAAAGGAGGTTAGGGTGCTCCCATGTAATGGGCACATTGTTAGGGTGAATTGTACACCTGTTGGGAATGGGACTTAATTATAAGAGAGACTCTACCAAACAAATGCAAACATTGTAACCTGTTTCTTTGTACCCTCAAATTAACCTGAAATAAAAAACAAAATTTCAATTCAATGAATTAAGCAAAAATGTAATTTATTGACTTGCATAAATAGTCACTCAGTAATCTCGATTGCTGATGTGATGCAAAACGGACCCCAGTCAATGTCATCAGGTGGCTTTCCTTTCATTAGGTGGCCCCATTGTTAAGCTCCGTTGATGGTCCCAGCATTTTACAGGTAGTCAATTAGAGAAACAAAAATCTCAGAATTTAGTCTGCTTTGCACTGTTTAACCTGTCTTAAATTGTCTCTTCCTTCTAGTCTCTGTGACAGTGGTAGCATAAGTTGATTGGTCTAACACACTTGATATATCCCTGAGTTTCTTTGGAACCAAGATTCTAGAAGATATTGGGACCTAGGTATTGTTGCCATAAGAGATAATATAGATACTGGAATAATAATATAAACTAATTATAATAAAACTAACACAAAACTACAAAACAAACTAAAGCCTTCAAAGGTTTACTTTATAAGAGTTATGATAGAACTGCATTCTAACAATTTTTCTTTTTATTATTTTTGTACAAATAATGCTTTGGTTTTTTTTCATATTGACCTCCATGAGTTGCAACTGGATTTTCATGTCTTCTTATTTTTTTATCTTATTATCAAGATGAATCAAAATATTAACAGTTTAAACCATTTGTTTTTCTTGAATTTTAGAATTGCTTTCACTTATAATTTTTTTTTAACAAACAAAGAATCATCATGCTAAAATGCCAAATAAGAGTATATAAATCCATAAGAAATTTTTTTAAAAATTAGCAAGCAAGAAAAGTAACCAACAACTCTCTCTCTTTCTTTTTCTTTTCTTTTCTTTTCTTTTTTTTTTTTTAACAAATAACCATGTGCAGTAAGCAACAAAAACCCTTTTGTTTGAGATAACATTTCCCCTCACAAATTATTCCCTTGGTCCTTGGGCAAGAAGAAAAGATTGCACATTGAAGAATTAGATATCCTTCCCAAATTCTTTTTGTTATTTTTCCTCTTGATGCAGTATCATTAAGAAGAATCTGTTTACCTCTGTGTGAATGCAGCACAATATTATTCTGCACTCATTAGCATTAGATTCACCACAACTTTGCTCTGAATAACTTTAAATGAGCACAACTGAACACCTTCACTGATGGCATTACCCCCTATTCATTCTCATACAGTGTGATTCCAATGTCCAGATCTCTTTCTTTCAATTTCTTTTGTCTTTGTTCATAGATGTTTACAAGTTGTCCTGTTGTTTATGTACTAACTTATTTCACTTTCCCTTACTTTCCCTTTCCAAAATCTATAATAATTCAACTCTTTTCCAAATCAGTTAACTAATTTAAATATACATTTTTAAAACATGGGTTTTAAAAAAATTTGTAGAAGGGTTAATCATGTGGCGGGAATAATGAGTGAGTTTCTGAAGACAACAAATGTGATCTGTTAACATCTTAAAGACTTTTCTGGCTTCTCATGTAGTGTAAATGATATGGTTTAGATATTTGTCTCCTCCAAATCTTGGAGTTGAAGTTTAATCTCCAACGTTGAAGCTGCACAGAGTGGGAGGGTTTGGGTCATGGGGGAAGATCATTTATGAATGGCTTGGTGCTCTCCACAAGTGTCCGCAGGTGGTGAGTGAGTTCTCGCTCTATTAATTAATGGGAGAGCTAGTTGTTTAAAAGAGCCTGACAACACCTCCCTATCTCTTGCTCCTTCTCTTTTTGTACGACCCACCTGCTCACCCTTCACTTTCTGCCTTTATTGGAAGCTCCCTGAAGCCCTCACAAGAAGCAGATGTTGGCACCATGCTTCTTCTACACCCTGCAGAACCCTGAGCCAAATAAACCTCTTTTCATTATAAAGTACTCAGGTATTCCTTTGCAGTAATGCAAAACTGACTAAGATAGTGAATAAGGTAACTATTCCTAAAGGGCAATGTTTTTCAATATAAGATTGGTTAAAACACATGATGTCTTGCTTGTACTTAAAGAAAATTTCAACCTGGTCCTAACTTCAACTTTTTGGTTATGCCAAATGATTGACAAATATAATGATTGTAAATTGACATTGACAAGAATACTGAATTGAAACTTAACTTGAAATAGTAGCAAAAAGGGTTGAATTTGTATTGCAAGTCAAATACCTAATAAGAATTCAATAAATGATAGGTCCATTGAAATAAAAACATCATTATTTCATATTAATAATTTCAAGAAAAATGGTGAGTTATAGAAAAATTCTATTTAAGTATGTACCACCTTCTGTCACCTTTCCTTTACTTGAAGTTTAACTCTTATTCCTCTATTTGAATTCTACTTTTCACCACTAAACTGAGACACTATAGCTAATTCTGCACAGAATTTAAGGGTTGTGTAAGACTACAAAGGCATGAAAATAATTGGTCCTGTGAGACAGAAAACACTGTAAAAAGTTTTCAAAGTAATATAGTTAGGCAGCTTGTTCCAATGAAGGATATTATTTATGAAAGATTTGTGAGATAGACACTTAGTCAATGCTAGAGATCTGAGTCTTTTGGCAAAGGGGAAGGGGAGAGAGACAGAGAATAAGAACTTAAAGTAGCAGCTTGGAAGATAAGTGTGGAATCAATGGGTCAAAGAAAAAGAAAGAAAATAGGGTGTAAGCTATACCTCAAAGTGACTCTCCAGGAATGGCCAACTAAGAAAATAAGGTGCTTATCTGTAACACAGTGCAATTGTTTGCACCACATCCTTGTAGCTTATTCTGTTCATTATTAGTTTTGTGAATTTTTGTAATTGCCTTGAATTCCCACTTAACTTACAGAATTTTCCAGAATGAAAAGAACAAGTTGCATTCCTTTGTTGTAATCATATCATCTGTACCAAGGCTGTGTAGTGTCTCATGCAAATAATTGTTCATTCATCAATTCATATAAGCACATCTGTTAAATGTATATTCTTACCTATTTTCTGTGGTAATGAAGGCAATGTTTGGAAAGTTACTAAACTTCAAGAATCTTGAGACGTAATCACTTTCAATTATAAGAATAAATTAGGTTTTAGAAATTATTGTTCTCTTTTTAATTGTAAAATATGTATACTCAATGTCAACAATTTAGAATAAAGTGGAAAACTACCTTTAACAATTTCACCATCCATGGATATCTGCTTTAAAAGTTTAATAGACTTTGTTATTACCATTTTGCACACACACACAAATGATGGAAGATAGATAGATAGATAGATAGATAGATAGATAGATAGATAGATAGATAGATAGATAGATAGATGGTAGATAGATTGATTGCTAAACTTTGGAAGTATGTAGTTAGTTGCAACTTTTCTCTGTACTTCTGGATAATGTCTAGATCACAAGTAACCGTCCATCCCAAAGAGGCTACTAAGAGAGGTCTATAAGTGGTAGGAATTTGAAGTGCAAATAAATGTTTTATTGTTTGAAGGGCTTTGAGGCTTTTAGAGAATCGTGCCTAAAAATACTCTTTTTTTGTCCTCTTACGCCCCTATTCACATCATATTTCTGACTATATTTTTACTTTTTACAAATTTTAATAATATGATGTTGTCAAATATGGGAGATCTATATTAATTTTAATAGATATACAGTATTTCTTTGTATATAAAGACGTGTTCCATTCACTGTATAGTAAAACAATAATACTTATAAAAACCCCCTGTGGATGGATATTTTTATTATTTCCTGCTTTCCATTATTATAAGGTTGTAATAAAAATCTCACATATGTACCTTTAAACAAATGACTTTTCAACATGGAATTAATATATTAAAAGATAAATTATGTGGGCACATATTATTCTTATTACAATTTTGATTCATGTGGCAGATTTATGTTACAAAAATCAAATCAATTCATACCCATGTTTCTGATTGCACATTTTTCAACATTGTAGAATATCATCAAATTTTTGTGACTTTTGAGGCCAATCATATTTGTTCTCATTCTATTGTTAGTGATTTTTATATATTTTGAAAAATGTATTAGACATTACTACATTTTGGGCCTTTTAATATTTCTTTACTGTTCTCTTTTACATAATAAGTTTCAAAGAGAAAATTTTATATGAGGAAACTAAGTAAAAGTGTATAACGTTCTTTTAAGTGCTTTTATGTTAGACTTTTTAGGAATTTTATTATTACTATTTTTACATACTCCTACAAACTATTCTTTGAGATATTAAGCTTTTGGATTATGCTAAAAATATACACATTAATTGCTAAATTTGTATTTTAAAATACTGCTGAATAGCCAGAAGCTGAAAATTATTTCTGGTATCCAAAGAGGCCACCAGAGATGGCAGCAATATTAAATAATGCAATGGGCCAGATCCTGGCAGAATCTCATGTTTTATATGAACAAAATGGCAGTTATTTGTTTGGGGAAAAAAAATCTATTGCCTGCTATCATATGAAGCCACATCATTGGCTCAGTGGGGTTTATTATTCAAAGAGTCTCCCCTCAAGGCAGAAGTACAATGTTTTCCACTGTACTTCTCTGGATTTCAAATTCAGCTTTAGCTATGTAGAACAAAAATGGGTAGAATTATATTACACAACCTTAAAGAAAAATGGAGACTTTACCTCTTTCATGTTTATATGGATGGAGCTGGAACATATTCTTCTTAGC
>CAUYON010064678.1:0-12896 GCA_963573935.1 Arctocebus calabarensis | reverse complement strand
GCTGTGGCGGGTGCCTGTAGTCCCAGCTACTCGGGAGGCTGAGGCAAGAGAATCGCTTAAGCCCAGGAGCTGGAGGTTGCTGTGAGCAGTGTGACGCCACGGCACTCTACCCAGGGCGATAAAGTGAGACTGTCTCTACAAAAAAAAAATAAAATAAAATAAAAAGGAAGTGATTTACAGATAGCGGAGGTCTCACAAATAAAACCGATTATCCTTCTCCAGTATTAGGGTCGGGGGTGAAGTAGGGTATTGGATGGGGGAGTGGGGAGGAGGAAGTAGTGACTTATACTCCTCTCACATCCCCTCCCCAAATCTTGTGAAGGAAACAGCTACATGATTCAACGGAAAGACTGGGATTTATCTGAATATAGTTACAAGGACCCAGAGGACCAAGGAAACCTCTATATTGGTGAGTGCGGTTGTGGTGGCCCATTGGGTGGCAGAGGGAGAAAGGGGCTCAGTCCAGGAATACTAGCCTTACCTTCATGCCTGGTGGAAGGGTGAGGTCAGGGTACAGGAGTGACTAGTGGCATTGAGTTCAACTTTCTGAGCCTATATGCCAGGGCCTGTTCCAAGCTTCCAAGATGCAAAGTCCCTACCCTCATAGAGTTCACAGCGCAGTGTCTGGTGAAAACTGGGGCTGGATGGGGTGTGGCTACTGGGCATCTGGGGTCCGCTTTCTTGCCCAGCTGGGTATGATGGAATAGAAGGTAATGGCAGGGGAGTGGGGACAGATGAGGACCATAGGTCCAGAGTAGAAGGGAACAAAATTTACCGGGACCTTCACTGAACATCTTTCCCTAATCCCAGGGTACACGGTGCAGGTAGGCAGCGCCATCCTGCACCCCACGGACATCACCATTGTGACAGGTGCCCCGCGGCACCGACATATGGGTGCTGTCTTCTTGCTGAGCCAGGAGGCAGGCGGAGACCTGCGGAGGAGGCAGGTGCTGGAGGGCACGCAGGTGGGCGCCTATTTTGGCAGCGCCATTGCCCTGGCAGACCTGAACAATGATGGGTGAGAACCTAGGGACATCCTCTGGATCCAGGGAGGGAGCCGGGGGAGGGTGCTCTTGACTAAGCCAGATCAGGGAAATGAAAGTTTTGCAATTATGATGCTGTTTGCAGGGATTTGCAGTCAGACTTCATGAGTTTGGGTGTTTGCGTGCTTTTTGCATGCCACCTGCACTCGCTTGTCTGTGCCTGTCATTTGTTTGGCTCTGGTGGATGCAGGCTGTTTGGGTATGATCTGTGCCCGCATGCTTCTCCGTGACGCATGTTTTCTATTTGATGGGTCATGTTGCCATTTTCATGTCTTTCCCATGACCTGTGCTGGCACAATCATGCCTGTTAAATGAGAGTTATGTTGCTTATTGGACGTTGACCTCCCACTCCCATTTCCCCCTCCTTCTCTCTTATGCAGGTGGCAAGACCTCCTGGTGGGCGCCCCCTATTACTTTGACAGGAAAGAGGAAGTAGGAGGTGCCATCTATGTCTTCATGAACCAGGCGGGCACCTCCTTCCCTACCCACCCCTCCCTCCTCCTTCATGGCCCCAGTCGCTCTGCCTTCGGCTTCTCTGTGGCCAGTGTTGGTGACATCAACCAGGATGGATTCCAGGGTATGAGCCAGCACCCCTCCCTCAACACCGCCCCCCCACCAACTAAGCGCCAGCTGCATACCAGGCTTGACAGGGCCTGCAGAGGAGACCAGATGGGGACAGATACAGGGAGCTCACAGTGCTGGAGAGAAGCTGTGTAGAGGGAGCAGCAGAGGCCAGCTCAGTGGGTCCCCTGGAGCAACTGGCATGCTGCTGTGCCACCCAGGCTAGGCCAAGAGCACACCATGGGCAGGAACAGAAGGGCGCATCACAGGTGGGGAATGTGCCTGACATGCTCAAATCTAGAAGGTGTGGAATGCTCAGAGATGAGGTTGGGGAAGTAGGAGGGCTGGGGGTTGGACGCTTTGAAAATCAGGTAGAGGAAGGGGCTTTATATTTGGATAATGGAAGTTATGGGGTGATGGGACATCCAGAGCAAGTTTTGGAACAGTGATGTGAGATGATAACTTGGCACCTTGAAAGATGATTCTGGAGAGGAGCGATGTATGGGATGGATAGGGGAACAAGGCTAGGGGATTAAGACTGCAAAAGTAATATCTCAGGTGTGAGATGATAAGAGCTGGGACAAGGTGGGAACCCTGGATAGACGAGTCATCATGAGTGCTCTGTAGGACTTGGGGAGCAATCTACAGTATCAGACCCAGGGGTTGAGCCTGGGTGCCACAGAAGCACCTGCCTTATCTGGAAGTCACTTCTCTGGCAACCTCAACATGTGAGGACACAGCTGAGAAGCAAGAGAAAAAGCCAAAATAGGTGCCAGACACTCTCTGGGAGGCCCAGGCAGGTGGATTGCCTGAGTTCACAAGTTCGAGACCAGCCTGAGCAAAAGCAAGACCCCATCTCTAAAAATAGCCGGTCATGGTCCCAGCTACTCAGGAGGCTGAGGCAAGGGTATCACTTGAGCCCAAGAGTTTGAGGTTGCTGTGAGATATGACACCATGGCACTCTACCGAGGGTGACAGAGTGAGACTCTGTCTCAAAAAAAAAAAAATAGTTGCCAGAAAGTTCTATCAACAAAGACCAAGCACATACTACAGAAGAGCCCTTTGGTTACTTCTTAGGACCTCTTAACTCTTCCTTCACATACTTTACTAATAGGCTTGGCTTTCTGATCACTTGGGCCTTAATCAGATCAAAAGCAGCAAACTAGAAGGAATTCAGTAAAATTCAGAAAGATAATAAAGTGTTTTGGGTTTATTTGTGGAAATAATGGTTACAACGTTAAAAGTCTTGATATTTTCAGTAAGAGCCACTGTAGTTTCATGATTAAAGTCACAGCCCCGGGTTTTAGACCGACAGGGGCTCAAATATCTCCTTCTTCACTCATTAGCTGTGTGATTCTGGATTATTTGCATCTGTTCCCTCATCTATAAAGTAGGGACTATGGTACCTAACCCACAGCACTCTTGTGAGGATTAAACAAGTTGAATGCTTGATAACTAACCAGTAGGGTCACCAATGGGGAACACATCTTTTTCTGACCCTGCTGGTAAATGCCATTGGAAGAACTAGAATGTCTGGAAAGGAGGTTTGTGCGGGTGGGGGGGTGGGGGGGTGATGGAAAGCACTAGAATAGGGGAAAAGCCCAGGCCAGGTCAGGAATCTGGGTGTAGGCCGGCCTGTGGCATTACCCTGCTGTGTTACTTTGGGTAAGTCACCTGCCCTCTCCTGACCCTACTTTTCCACCTATGAAAAGAGGCAGCTGGGCTCTGGGTGGCCCCAGTGTTAATTCTGGACCACAGACCTCTGCCCTTTCCCTGATGCTCAGAGCACCACCTGGCAGGGGGAGGTCAATGTCATACTGGCTCTAGGGTTAGGGAGATGTGCCTGGCTGACCCTGTCCCACATTGTTTCCCCAGACATTGCGGTAGGAGCTCCCTTCGAGGGCTTGGGCAGAGTGTACATTTACCACAGCAGCTCCAGGGGCCTCCTCAGACAGCCTCAGCAGGTATGGACGGACAGGGATGGGTCAGCTGCCTCCAGCAGCTGAGATGGGCTTTCCCTCTTTTCCCTCAGCCACCCCTTGCCTATTTCCCCAGGCCCCTCTCTTCAGAGCTTACCCCATCACTGCTGCCTGCCCCCAGGTAATCCACGGAGAGAAGCTGGGACTGCCTGGCCTGGCCACCTTCGGCTATTCCCTGAGCGGGCAGATGGACGTGGATGAGAACTTCTATCCAGACCTGCTAGTGGGAAGTCTGTCAGACCACATCGTGCTGCTGCGGTGAGCTGGGGAACAGTGGAGACCCCGTCTTTGTCCATCTTCCACAGACAGGAGGCACTGATATGTGTGTGTGGCTCTGTTATCTCTGCAGGTCCCGGCCTGTCATTAACATCGTCTACAGGACCTTGGTGGCCAGGCCAGCTGTCCTGGACCCTGCACTTTGCACAGCCACCTCCTGGTGAGACTATCAGCCCCCACTCTGTTCACCTACTCCTTATTTATGGGAAGACCAGGAAGGAATCCAGCTCCCAACCCTTGATATCCTACCTTTAGAGACTGGATACCTAAGGTCAGGATTTTCCCTCCCTACCCAACCTCATTAAAAAGAAAACTTCCTTGCAAGAGTTAATGGATGAATTGGCAGACAGAAGACTAGAGCTCTGGGTTGCCTTGTTCAAATCCTAGCTATGCCACTACAGGGGTAGGGGTGGGCTTAGAGGAAGTAAGGTCCCAGAGGAAAAGAGAAGAGGGATGCATTTAAGTGGACCCTTGTGGGCAAGAAAAGTTACCTTGGCACGTTATTAATCACTCTTGGTCTCAGGTAGCTTGGCTGTACAACAGAATTCATATAACCAATTCACAGGGTTGTTGTGCTAATTAAATGAGAAAATGTACAAATTGTCCCTAGCACAATACTCTGTACATCTTAAATGCTCGAAAAATGTTAGTTGCTAAGAAAGTGACAATAATCATGGCAATGACCCCCCAGGTCTTCCAGTGAATGTGGATATTGGGTCAGAAGGGAAAGGAAGACAGAGCAGGAAAGCAGCAAAGGACTAGAGAAGGAAATCTGGGTTACGGCCTGGGAGACTTGGGTTCAAGACTGGTCTGGAGGCCGGGTGCAGTGGCTCACACCTGTAATCCCAGCACTTGGGAGGCCAAGGCAGGTGGATTGCCTGAGCTCACAGGTTTGAGACCAGCCTGAGCCAGAGTGAGACCTCATCTCTAAAAAAATAGCCGGGCATTGTGGGAGCACCTATAGTCCCAGCTACTTGGGAAACTGAGGCAAGAGAATCGCATCAGCCGAGGAATTTGAGGTTGCCGTGAGCTATGAAGATGCCATGACACTCTACCAAGGGTGACAAGTGAGACTCTATCTTGAGAAAAAAAAAAAAAAAAGACTGGTCTGGGCCACCAACTGACTGACAACTTCAGACAAGTCCTTCTCTCTGAATCTCTGTTTCCCCGTTGATGACCTCTAACTCTGTTTTCTATGGCTCTAATAGGAGTGGGAGGGAAGGGGCCAGGGACACCACAGATCGGCTTTGTGGACACTCCAGTTTTGCCCCTACCTTTCTCAAGAACGGCCCTGGTTTCCCTTTACATGATACAGAAGCAAGAGCTAGGGCCTGGCTATCTGTATCCCACTGTGACCAGGTCTCCCATGCATCTCCCAATAGTGTGCAGGTGGAGCTGTGCTTTGCTTACAACCAGAGTGCTGGAAACCCCCACTACAGGCAAAACATCAGTAAGTGCCAGGGTGGGGGTGATGGGGTCATGTTCACTGGCCACTTGCTGACTGCTCTGCTACCTGCAGCCCTGGCCTACACTCTGGAGGCTGACCGGGACCGCCGGCCAGCCCGTCTCCGCTTTGCCAGTAGCCAGTCAGCTGTCTTCCATGGATTCTTCTCCATGCCCGAGATGCGCTGCCAGAAGCTAAAGCTGCTCCTGATGGTGAGGCTGGTGCAAGGGGCAAGATGAGGGCTCTAGGATCCCTGGAGGAGGCCACTGTTCCCCCAGGCCAAGAGTGAGGGTCTGGAATCTCTCCAGAGATAAAGAACGTAGGCCTAGGCTCGGCATCTGTGGCTCAACAGGCTAAGGCGCCAGCCACGTACACTGGAGCTGGCGGGTTCGAATCCATCCCAGGCCCGCCAAACAATTACGGCTGTAACCAAAAAATGGCCGGGCATTGCGCCTGTAGTCCCAGCTACCTGGGAGGCAGAGGCAAGAGACTCGTTTGAGCCCAGGAATTGGAGGTTGCTGTGAGCTGTGAAGCCACTGCACTCTATCTGGGGTGAAAGCTTGAGGCTCTGTCTCAAAAAAAAAAAAAAAAAAGAACATAGGCCTAGAAGGCCATACGGTGTGTAGGGGAACAGTGCACAGCATCCAGCTCATGGTAGGAGAGACGGAGACTCTCTGGGCACAGGCCCAGAGTGCTTATCACACCTTTTGAGAAAAGTGAGGGATGTGGGAGCTTATAGCTCAGCTTAGGTCTGGGAAAAAGGGGTCTCCCAGCGGACCAAGCTCAGTCCCTCTCTAGGATATCAGGGTGGAAGGGGAAAGCTCAACCTGGGGACCCTATGAAAGAGGAAGCTCAACCACCTTCCCCAGGGACTTCTGGGAAAGGTAACCCTGATTCCTCTCTTGGGGAGTCAAGATGGTAGGAAGACTCAATTTGGAGATCAGATTAGAAGGGCTTCAGCCTAACTGTGGGGTTTTCAGGGTGGAGGGGACCCAGCTCCTCCCTGGGGTTCAGGGTGATATGAAGATTCAATTGGGGTGAGGGTACTGTGCAGGGCTCAGCTTGGCTTCCCTCCTCAGGACAATGTCCGTGACAAACTCCGGCCCATCGTCATCTCCATGAACTATTCTTTACCTCTGCCTATGCCCGATGGCCCCCAGCTGGGGATGTGGTCCCTGGACTCCTACCCAGTCCTCAACCAGGCGCAGGCTCTGGAGAACCACACCGAGGTGGGTGGCGCCAGGGTCGGGGTCCGAAAGGCGGGAATCTGGAGGGCTATGGGGGTGAGAGGGCACTGTGGGTAGTGCAACCTCTCACCCCTCCTGCCACCCACAGGTCCATTTCCAGAAAGAATGCGGGCCGGACAACAAGTGCGAAAGCAACTTGAAGATGGGCGCGGCCTTCCTGTCGGAGCAGCTGCAGAGGCTGAGAAGGTGGGCGCTGGGCTCGTAGAGAGGCAGGTCAGACGGGAGGGCCTTTAAGAAGCCAGGTAGGGGCTCGGCGCCTGTGGCTCAGCGGGCTAAGGTGCCAGCCACGTACACCTGAGCTGGCGGGTTCGAATCCAGCCCGGGCCCGCCAAACAACAACGATGGCTGCAACCAAAAAAAAAAACTGGCCGGGCGTTGTGGCGGGCGCCTGTAGTCCCAGCTACTTGGGAGGCAGAGGCAAGAGACTCACTTGAGCCCAGGAATTGGAGGTTGCTGTGAGCTGTGATGCCACAGCCCTCTATCCAGGGTGACAGCTTGAGGCTCTGTCTCAAAAAAAAAAGAAGAAGCCAGGTAGGATGGTCAGAAAAGCAGAAAAGGGGGCTTTCACCTAGGTGCAACTAGAGGGCGGGGCCTGGCTATCCCGAGTTGAGGCTTTCCGGGCCTTGGAGGCCTGGGGACCAGGTCTGGTAGATCTGGGGCGGACCCGGGGCGGGGTCTCATAGATTTGGGGGGGCCGACCCGGAAGCGGGACCTAGTCGATCCGGGCGGACCCGGCACGGAGCCTCGTAGACCCTGGGGTAGGGCTTTTGGCTGAGCCCGGGGCACTCTGCTCAGGCTCCCGTACAGCAGAGACGTTCGGAAACTGTACCTGGGCATCAACGTGACAAACGCCCGGAGCTCGCAGAGGGCTGGAGAGGACGCCCACGAGGCGCTGCTCACCCTGGCGGTGCCTCAAGCGCTGCTGCTGTCCTCCGTGCGCCCGGTGAGTGCCCGCCAGCCTGCTCAGAGCCCAAGCAGTGCGGAGCGTATTCGCATTCCTACTTCTGCCCTGTAGATATGTCATCATCTGCCATGTGCCACTTCCTCTGGGCTGAGTCTCTGCGGCAGCTCTGCTGCTTGGGGAGCCTCTAGGGCTTACAACCCTGCACCACAGGCAGAGAGGACAAACCTTGCTCTGACCCAACCCTGACCTAACTCATCCTCTTTCCTCAGTCTGGGGCCTGCCAAGCTAATGAGACCATCCTTTGCGAGCTGGGGAATCCCTTCAAACGGAACCAGAGGGTGAGCACTGGCCACTTCCTCCTAGTCCCCATGGGTCCCAGGCTGCCCCTCCAGCCAGCTCTTTACCCTTCCTTCTTCTGCCTGTGGCTTCCCAGGCTTCCTTGAAGCAGAGAGCCAGAGTAGGGGAGAGAGAAATCCATTGGAGAGTGGGAAAAGGCCCTGAGACTAAGAAAAATGCAGCTGCTGAACAGGTGGATGTGGGGAAAGCAGTTTCACCATGCACAGACTCTGTTCCGGGCCCCGAGCCCTAAACACTTTTTTAACCTATGACATAATTTGCACAACCTTCTAGGAAGTACACACTCTTTTACAGAAGAGGAAACACAGAAAGTTTCAGTAACTATCTCAAGGTCAATGTCATATAGCTCAAAGTATCAGATATGTGACCCAAGGGAGGCAAAGGAGGAAAGGGAAACAAAGATGAGGTGGGGAGGTATAGACCCCCCACCCAGAATTGGAGGAGGAAGAGGAAGAAGAGGCCAGAGAATTAATTCCCTAGTGTAGTGTTCACCCCCTCTCTCCCTCATGACATCATCCCCACTGGGCCCCAAATACCCCTCTCTGCCTCTCTGACCCTTATTGCAGATGGAGCTGTTAATCGCCTTTGAGGTCAGCGGGGTGACCCTGAACACAAAGGACCTTCAGGTGCAGCTGCAGCTCTCCACGTGAGTGACACCAAGATGCCACTCTAAGTCGGGGTTGAGGTGTTCTGGGTCTCCCTCCAAGCCCCTGTATTCTTTCCCCAGGTCAAGTCACCAGGACAACCTACGGCCCATGACCCTGACTCTGCCAGTGGACTACACACTCCAGTCCTCACTCAGCATGTGGGTACCTCTCTCTACTCCACCTCCCACCCCCAGCCTCCTATGCCTGAGCTAAAGTGTCTCCCAGACTCCCCTTATACCTCTCTTGGCCTAGTATCCTCAGGCCCCTACCTTCTCTGGGTGGTCATCCTCAACAACAGCAATTATTATTATTGTTACTTTTCCCCTGTAAAATAGGGGAAGTGGAGGTATCAGCCACCCTGGGGCTGAGGTGAGACCCATTTCTTAGCCTAATTTTTAGGCCTCATCACCCTAAAGATCTTTTTTTTTTTTTTTTTTGAGACAGTCTCACTATGTCCTTCTCAGTAGAGTGCTGTGGTGTCACAGCTCACAGCAACCTCCAATTCTTGGGCTTAAGTGATTCTCTTGCTTCAGCCTCCCAAGTAGCTGGGACTACATATGCCAGCCACAATGCCCGGCTTTTTCTTTTGTTGTTTTTTTGTTGCAGTTGATGTTGTTTAGCTGGCCTGGGCAGGTTTGAACCAGCCACCCTCAGTGTATGTGGCTGGTCCTGTAACATTGTGCTGCAAGCGCCAAGCCCACCCTAAAGATCTTATGTATATTCCTTCAATGACAGAACTGTGATGTAGCAATTATTGTTAACTCCATTTTAAAGATGAGGAAACTGAGGCTCAGACAGGATAAATAATTTGCTTGAGGCCACACAGCTGGTAAAAGGCAGAGCTGAGTTTTGTTTATTTTATTTTATTTTTTATTTTTGAGACAGAGCCTCAAGCTGTCACCCTGGATAGAGTGCATGGCATCACAGCTCATAGCAACCTCCAATTCCTGGACTCAAGCGAGTCTCCTGCCTCTGCCTCCCAATAGCTGGGACTACAGGTGCCTGCCACAATGCCCGGCCATTTTTTGGTTGCAGCCATCGTTGTTTGGTGGGCCCGGGCTGGATTCGAACTTGCCAGCTCAGGTGTATGTGGCTGGCGTCTTAGCTTGTTGAGCCACAGGCGCCGAGCCTGTTTTATTTATTTATTTTTTTTTAAGATTTTTTATTATTTTATTTTTTTGCCAGGGCTGGTTTTGAACCTGGCACCTCCAGTATATGGGACTGCCGTCCTATTCATCTGAGCCACAGGTGCCACCCCAGAGCTGAGTTTTAAACGCAGGTCTGCCGTATGTCAAGAGGAGCTGTAGTTCACCAGCTCTGGCACCTACTTTCCCTACAGGGCCCCGACTCCTGTTATGCTAGCATCTTTCTTACCCCTAGGGTGAATCACCGGCTACAAAGCTTCTTTGGAGGGACAGTGGTGGGCGAGTCTGGCATGAAAACTGTAGAGGATGTGGGAAGCCCCCTTAAGTATGAATTCCAGGTAAGGGGACCTCTGGAGTCCTAGGCTGGGGACAATGACAATAGTTTTTGTTTTTGTTTTTCTTTCTGTCTCTGAAGTCTGAAGGGGGGATTAGGGATTGGTGGAGGTGGTTTTTCAGGAGACAATGACTATGATGCCTCTTCTGCCCACAGGTGGGCCCAGTGGGGGAGGGGCTGGCAACCCTGGGGACTCTGGTCCTAGGCCTGGAGTGGCCCTATGAAGTCACCAATGGCAAGTGGCTGCTATACCCCACGGAGATCACTGTCCATGGCAATGGGTCCTGGCCCTGCCTGCCACCCGGAGACCTTATCAATCCTCTCAACCTCACTCTCTCTGTAAGCCACCAGGAATCTTCCCTGTGAATTTCATTTGCATGTTACTGGGCAGAAAACCCAGTGTTTCCCCTTTCTGACTCCCCACCCTCTTCCCTCCTCCATCCCTGTTACCACATCTTTCTCTGCCCTCCCAGCAGATTTCCTCTTCCCTCTCCAGGACCCTGAGGACAGGCCACCATCTCCACAGCGCAGGCGGCGACAGCGACAGCTAGACCCAGGGGGAGGCCAGGGCCCCCCACCTGTCACTCTGGCTGCTGCAAAAAAAGCCAAATCTGAGACTATGCTGGTGAGTGGCCAGAGTGGGGCTGGAGGGGAGTGTGCCCACCCCATCACAGGTGTGTGGACACCAGGGGGCACACAAAGCAAGGGGGATGGGGACTCCTTACCAGTAGACCCCTGTCTGATCAGGTGATGTGGTGCCACCCTCAGGAGCCTCCAGAGAGCTGAGGAGACTCATCTGTTCTCAGAGGGGACTCCCCTGTGATGGGGGAACCAGTACAGAAGATCAAAAAAGGCTGTACTACAGGGAGTCCCCAGCTATTGAGGGGATAGAGCTGCTCAAAGCCTTGGTCCTCAGGGCTGGGGCACAGGGAGGGCAGAAGTGTGGGGCAGGGCATTGCAGGTGGTGTGGGGTGCCCTCTGTAGGAAAGGAGTGAGGAGCAGGCCTGACTCGAGGCCTGGCTGGGTGGAGAGGCAGGAGGCAGTGGGGACATGAACAAAAGTTCACTGTGGATGTGCGTTGGGAAGAGATGTTGAAGGTTGGGCCTCATTTACATGAGCAGGGACCATATTTCATATTGTCCGTGTGCCTGGCGATTCATCAGCTTGGCCCAAAGAATAAGTCTGAAAAGTATAAATATAGGGGCAGGGTGTGTGAGCACGAATGAAGGCATGAGGTCAGGCCCTTTGGAGTCACCCAAGCATGAGACAGAATCTGGACAGGGTTGAAGGTAAGGATTCTCCATAAAAGATCAGAAGATTCAGACTGTTTCATGTTTGTGTTCCTTGCCCACCTCAGAACTGTGCCACTGGCCGTGCCCGCTGTGTGTGGCTAGAGTGTCCCATTCCTGATGCTCCTGTTGTCACCAACGTGACTGTGAAGGCACGGGTGTGGAACAGCACTTTCATCGAGGTCAGTGTCTGGGTCTGGAGGTCCCCATTGCCAGCCAGCCTGATGGGGACAACCATCGGGACAGAGCAAGGCCAAGGTCACAGCGGGGCTCTGTGTGCGTGAAACAGCATTGCGCCGTATACACAGTTGTACTCCTGTTACTGTGTGCCATGTCAGTGTTATGTTTCTGGATGTGGATGGGTTTGTCTCCAGCCAAAGTGACCTTCACTCAGGTGCCCATTATTCAGTCCTATGTCCATCATTTTCCCACCTCCATGCCTTTGTCCAGGCTGTTCCTTCTCCCTGGGATGCCTATTTCCACTTTATTATCGCTGCATGTAGATTCCTATTCTACCTTCAGCATTTCCATCAGATGCTTCACTGTCAGCAAGGTATTTTCTGACTTTTCCAGCTAAATATGACCTCTCTTCCTCTGGATACCCACAGAACTTTCTCAAAAGCCAAACACATCATTTTTCACATTCAACTCTGGGTTACAGTGACTCATGTGCCAACCTTCTCATGCCATCTAGACTAAACTTTTTCTACACATGACTAGATTATAAATCATTTCAGTTTTGTAGGCTACAGGGTTTCTGTTGCAACTACTCAATTCTTCCATTGCCACACAAAAGCTGCCACCGATGAATGAGCATGGCTGTGTGCCCAAAATACTCTATTTACAAAAGCAGGTGTTGGGCTAGATTTCACCTAGACGTGACTTTCATTATCTCTGCTGTCCTCAGCATCCAGCACAGGACTTGATGTACAAATGAATGAAAAATGAATGAATGATGTGCATTATGTGTAGAGGAGAGGCCTGGCTAGCAGATCTTTTGGGGATGCTGTTTAGCGGTGCTCCCCAGTGGGTGGGAGTGCTTAGGGTCAAGAGGGGAGCTCAGGGGGCTTCAGCTGCCTCCTTTGACCCACCCCTTATCCTCCTCCAGGATTATAGGGACTTTGACCGAGTCAGGGTAGATGGCTGGGCTACGCTCTTCCTCCGAACCAGCGTTCCTACCATCAACATGGAGAACAAGACCACGTGGGTGAGTAGACATGTTAACTAATACAGCAGTCTCTGGCCAGGGTATGGGAATGCAGGGCATCTTTTAGGAGCACATGGACACATGTTAGCTATGTGGTTCCCAATCTTGGCAGCATGTTAGAATCATCTGGAGGACTTCTGATGTTTAGATAACATTCATGGCAATTCAGTATGAGTCCCTTAGAGGAACCCTGGTATTGGTATGTTTAAAAGTAGCATGGGTGATTCTAACATGTACCCAGGGTTGAGAATCAGTGCTTTAGTTTATCTAATCTGCGTAACATCTCCATGAAGAGGAGGGCTGGGATTGTATTTCTTTTTTTTTTTTTTTTTTTTTTTTTGAGACAGAGCCTCAAGCTGTCACCCTGGGTAGAGTGCCGTGGCATCACAGCTCACAGCAACCTCCAATTCCTGGGCTCAAGTGAGTCTCTTGCCTCTGCCTCCCAAGTAGCTGGGACTACAGG
>CAUYON010064677.1:0-49970 GCA_963573935.1 Arctocebus calabarensis | reverse complement strand
GCTCACTCCCCTCTGACCACTCCTGAGCTGGAAAATCAGCACAGATCAGCAACAGTCTGCTCCCCGTCCTTACCCCTCGAGAAAATCTCCAAGAATCTGGACTCCATGGGGGACAGGCCTCTAGACCTTGGGGTGAGAGTGGAGGGGAATACCAGGAACTCCAACTTGTAGGTAGAGAGTATATACAGTTTTATGCCTGGCGGGAGAGTGCAACGGCACCCTAGTAGGGGAAGGAGGTCTGGTTTTTAGAGGGTCTCTCCCATGGGGTAGAGTGGGAGGACATCTGAACTCTGCTCGCTTGTTTGTATGGCAGTATGGTGTATACTGCGAGCCGCTCTCATTGGGGAGAGGACTCCCGTCCACTTGGTGATGTGCTCTGTACCTTTTATTTGTATCCTTGGGGTCGCAGGTCATTCCAGCAGGGTTGATGTGTGTTCTTCGACCTTCTCTTTTGGCTCAGTTCCATACCATTGGCTTTCTTGCTAAATTTCTGTCCTTTAACTCTCCTTCTGGACGGGAGCGTCTGCAGAAAGCTGGCTACAGACCACCATCTTGGCTCCTACCCCGCCCCGGGAAATATTCTTGATAACTGGCAATGGTAGGCCCTTCCAGGGAGGGCTCTGGATGGGTGGGGCAAAAACTTACTCTTTCCCGGACCTGTTGGTATCACTAGGCACCCTCTGTAGTAATTGTATGACTCAGTCAGTACAAATAAGGAGTAATTTTTGGTGGTAGTTGTGGGAGAGAGAAACTGAGGTTCTAGCTCTCAGTCAGTGCTGTGCTGAGAAGCCGTGAATCCTGATGACAGGTTTTCTACTTGCTTTGGGGATTAACTGGTCTGCCACTGTGCTTTCTCCAAGCCTGTCTGCATGAAGGTGGAGAGGTTGGACAGCTCATTCCAGAAGCCTGGCTGGGAAGGATGTAGAGTCCCAGGGGTCCTCAAACTATGGCCCGTGGGCCACATGTGTTGGTGTGAATTTTATTTGTTCCTGTTTTGTTTTCTACTTCAAAATAAGGTATGTGCAGTGTGCATAGGAATTTGTTCATAGTTTTTTTTTTTTAAAGTATAGTCCAGCCCTCCAACGGTCTGAGGGACAGTGAATTGGCCTCCTGTTTAAAAAGTTTGAGGATGCCTGATGTAGACCAATTGTCAGGCACAACTGTTACATATGTATTTCTGACAATCCATATGTTGGTAATAACTCATTTGTAGCTGGGACCACTTCTGCAGAGGTTTGAACTGTAGATGTGTGGTCCTCAGGGAATGTGCTCCTGTCAACAGGTTATTCTCCTGGAGTAGTCTTGTAAACAAAGGACTTTCAGCTCAAAGCTTGGCTACTTCCTTTTAGAAGAATGCCGCCAATTTGGTTTATTGCAGAGTAACTTGTCACTTGCAACTCTCCTTCGCATTCTTTGAGGTGACAGAATCGATTCCAGGCCACAGTGCACCATTTCTAATCAGCTTCTGGCATTGTCAGTTGCAGGGACACGATGCCCATGGTGCTCTCATGATGTCTTTTTGAACATGCAGGGCAGCTCCTCCATGCAGCTGTCTCTGAGAAACAGGGCTGTTCACCCCTTGCCATTGGGTGGTGAGCAGCGGTTCCATCTGGGTTTTATGAATCTGTCCGTGAGGCTGGATTGGAAGGTTGCTGGGACTCCATGTAGCCCTCTGGAGGTGACCGCATTTGGCCTCACCCAGCAGCATCTGGAGCTGCTAGTGTCCAGCAGTGTGGCCATTAGTGCTGAACAGCAACAGTAAGCTAATGTTGGCTGAGTTCATTCTGTGTGTCACACAGTAAGGAGATGGCAGGTGTATCCACTGTTTACTTTTCACAATAATCCACATTTTACAGATGACTGGGCCATAATGAGGCTGCACCCCATGTGGAGACTCACAGGCAGCTCATGGGGTCTTTCCCAGAGCATGCTGCGTGGGTTCAGCCTAAACACTGACCTAGGCACTGTGCTCAGAGGTGTACGGGTTCTCTGCCTCATTTCCCAGGCCCCTCCCAGTGGAGCTGGGACAAGCACTTTTGATTATATGTCCAGGAGTTGGGTGTCTGTCTAGCTCCCAAGTGACCTAGCACTGGCAGTAGATAGGTGTTACCTATTCCTTGGGAAACCCTAATCCTTTAGAATGGGGTTTTCTGATCTCAGTCCACACAGCCCTGGTCTCACTGATGGTGCCCTGGACACCCAGAGCTGGGGACTGCCTGCAAGTGTCACTAAGGACCTGGAGCACTGTGCTCCCCATGCCCCCCCACCCCCAGTTCCATCAACCACACTTTCATCTACTTTGTATGTTAGAGCTCTAAGTTTTCTTGGGGAAAAGAAGAGATTCTTCCAGTAAGCTAATTTTGAAAACTTACCACCTTTGAGAGACCAAGGTTTTTATAAGCACCTGCATCCTATTTGGGGCACTTGGGAAAGTGCTAAGAGGAAGCTTTGAGGAAAGGCTTGTAAAGAGCTGAAAAGGTGGGATTTCCCCATTTTGTGGCCTTAAGCGGAGCAGTGGGAATGAGTCTGAAATTCCACAGAGGCCTCGTTCTCATTAGGATGATGGTGCCAAGTGTCCCTGTGGGTCTGGGAGAGAAGCATTCCAGGGGTTGCATGACAAAGCCCCACAGGGGACAGCCAGATGAGGGATCAGGCTGCTGGTGGTGATCAGTCTGACATCTGGTCAGCCAATCTGAGGACAGTTGGCTTCTGTCTTTCTTGCTGCGGGGAGAGAAATGGTTGATGTCCAGCCTTCCATGTGCCACTAGAGTGAGCAGAATAACATCTCCTAAGAACCTGTGAACATGTCACCTTCCACGTCAGCAGGGACTCTGCACCTGTGGCCAGAGACCTTGGCTTGGGGACTGTGATCCTGCACTGTTCTGGTGGGTACGATGTCACACATGGCCCTCTAAGTGGAAGCAGAATGTGGAGATGGACAAACGGGCTGGTGGGCTGTGGGGTCACCACCAATGGATGCACCCCCTGGAAGCCGGGAGGGATGAGGATCCCCAATTCTTCAGAGCAGACACAGCCTGCCAACAGCTTGGTGTCTGCTGGCACAATGGGCTTTGGACTCCTGGGAGCTGTGTGGGTTGTGCCAAGTCTCAGGGTGGAGCTTTGTTACGGCAGCCACCTGGGGTTCTGAGGAGCTCTGAGGATCCTGCGCCATGAGCCTGGGGTGGCAGGTGTTCCTGGGGAGGGAGTGGTGCTCACTGCTATCCTGATGTGCTCAGTGACTCTGGCGGACATACTTTGGAGCAATGCTGTGGAGGGTGTATCTGCTGATTATTGACGTCCTGGGAGCAGGGCTGGTCCTCATCTCTCCCAGCACGTGAGCACTGAAAAGGATGCTTCCGTAGTCTGGTGACCACGCTGAATCTTCTGAATATGATACAGTTCTTTGATTTTACTGTTTTCTGGCTAACTGAGAACAGTGGAGGGCAGCAGAGTGGATCTGCAGGCGGTGAGCACTTCCTGAGTTTTGCTGACCGAGCTGACCACAGCCGGCCGGGTGCTGTGGACAGCTCTTCCTTTGTGAGAGGAAGAGTTGCTTTGCTTTGGGAGGCAGGTGCAGAAATGAGGGGCTTTTCAATTAGGCCAAGGGTGGGCTTCCTTGTGTCCCCTAAAATGCGTGGTCTGAGTTAGTTTGGTGAGCACTCGCATGGATGGAGGGGAAGGTCCTGGCGCTGTTGTCCTCTCTGTCTATGAGTTGTGTGCCTTTGGGAGCGCCTGAGTGTGAAGAGAACAGTAGGATTTTGGAGGTGCCTCGAACATGCTCAGCATCTGTGGGGCAGGGTGGTGAGTGATGCTGTTATGTCCACGTTCCCTGGGCCTGGGAGCCCTTCTTCCCATCGGGAATGCCCAGGACACTGGCCACAGCATCAGGCTCTTCCATGTGTGCAAAGGGCGTGTCTGGACACAGGTTGGACGGCAGATGGTCCTAGAAAGTGGGATTAAACATCCCTCCATTGCTCCTATTTTGTCTGGTTTATTGAATGTTCTACTAATTTTCCTTTTCTATTTTCCATCTTCCATTTTGGTTTTTCTGCAGAATCCAATCTATTTAACAGAAAAATGCATGTTGACTGACATCTTAGACCTTTATAGCATTTGCAAAGTTATTTTGATCTTAGCCCTCTGTAATTCTAATCATCTTTTTGTTAATTCATTTTTTAAAAATTATTTTTTATTAAATCATAACTTTGTACATTGATGCATTTATAGGGTTCAGGGTACTGTTTCGATATACAATGTGAAATGCTTACACTGAACTAAGTAACACATCCATTACAATTATACTCATTTCTAAATAGTTTTGAAATGTACCATTGCATCATGCATATTAGGTGAGGTCTCTCCAAAGACCCTTCCTCCTTCCATATCCCCCCTCCCCTCCCCTCTCTCTCCTCTTCCCATCTACTTTCTGGACCATAGTTATGTTTTGCCATTTGTATGACTGTGTAGGTGACTACATATTGATTTCATAGAAGTATTGAGTATATTGGATACTTTCTTTCCATTGTTGAGATACTTTACTAAGAAGAGTATGTTCTAGCTCCATCCAGGTAAACACAAAAGATTGAAGTTTCCATCTTGTTTTTAATGACTGTGTAGTATTCCATGGTGTACATATAGACAATTTGTTAATTCATTCATGGGTCAATGGGCACTTGGGCTATTTCCCTGGCTTGGCTATTATGAATTGGGCTGCAATAAACATTCTGGTGCAAATGTCTTTGTATAAAATGATTTTTGATCATCTGGGTATATATCTACTAGAAGAATTGCAGGATCAAATGGTCTGTCTACTTTTAGTTCCTTGAGTGTTCTCCAAAGTTCTTTCCAAAAATGTCGTATTAGCTTGCATTCCCACTAGCAGGGTGTTAGTGTACCCCTCTCTCTGCATCCATGCCAACATCTGTAGTATTGGGATTTTCTGATGTGGGCTAATCTTACTGGAGTTAGATGAGATCATAAAGTGGTTTTGATTTGCATTTCTCTGATGATTAAGGATGATGAGCATTATTCATCTGTTTGTAGGCTATGCACCTGTCTTCATCAGAGAAGTTAATTCTAATCATCTTAACCAGTGACCTTAGGAGCTCAGGAAACCACAAGGAACCCTAGGAACTCAGGGACCATAGTGAACCCTAGGAACTTGGGGGAGCACAGGGAATCCTAGGAGTTCTGGATCACAGGGAACCCAAGGAACTTGAGGGACCACAGGAAACCCTAGGAATCAGGGAAACACCAGGAAACTGAAGAGCCACATGCTAATGCTTGTCCACTTCTCTCTATTGTCCTGTTTGCTAACCAAGTGTGTCAGTACCACTCTGGGGTCCCTTTGGGGTCTTGGTGCTATGCTGAAGGTTCAGATGGATGTTAGGCTGGGGGCTCTGGTCTGCATGAGGAGCCAGAAGGTGAGAGTCTGAGAACAGTGCAGTGGCTTTCACCCAAGGCTTCTCCCCCAGGGGAGGCTGCAGCTGTGGCTCTGGAGCAGGGTGGCCTGTGGGTGCTGGTGGAACCAACCATGCTGCCTGCAGGGGCTTCTGGGTGACTCCCCTGGGGCCAGAGAAGGGTGCAGATGGCTGGTGGCCACTGTGTCAGTGAGCAAGTGTAACAGAGCACATGTGACAGCACATGCAAGGAGTGGCACCCTGAGGCAGGGGCAGAGGCCCACCAGGGAGGACACTGGAACCTCCATGTGGTTGCTGTCCACAGCCCACTGCTTGGTCTCTGTTACGGCTGCACCAGGGATTAGCAGGAGCCCTGAGACAGTGGGGCTGAGTGTTTCCAGGAAAATGAGCGACATTGTTCTGGCTGCTTTTGGCGCAGTTGAGCTTGGAGGACACAGCATAGAAGAGGCTGGAACGTGCGGGGCTCCAGCCTGTCTGTGATGGGGCGCTGGTTGGGCAGAAGAGGGGGCAGCCACAGCAAATGATGGGAAAGGCCAAGAGCTTTACGCACATACCAGGACATTCGGACACCGTTGGGATTACAATTTCCTCCTATTTTTGTCTGATTTATTGAATGTTCTACTAATTTTTCTTTACTGTCCTCCATTTTCCACTTTGAATCACATTGTTCCACAATTTTGGAGCCTTCGCTTATCACATGCCCATAACCAAGTCTCTCTGTAGCCGCCAGGGCTGTGCTCCGTGAGGACACTCAGACCACGCCCCATCACTGACTTGGCTGGTGAATGCGCCTGTAAGGGGCAGCATAGTAAGGGGAGTTCAGCGGGGAGGGTGCCTGTGCCATGAGGCTGATGCTAAAGGTCTCACTGTCTGTCTAACGACCCCCTTGGGTGGCTCTCTCATAATCCCCGTTTTGCAGGATGTAGAAATTGAGTTAAGTGTGGAAAAGCAACTCACAGTCACACCTCTGGGGAGACAGGAGCGGGGCCTGTGCTGTCCGCTTTGCACAGAAGTGGCTCTGTAGCCCCAGTGCCTGCTGGCCCAGCTCATGCTGGTAGCCGCCACCACGGGAGCTCAGGCCATGCTGGCCTTGCCCAGGGCCTCTTGCTTTCCAGGGTGCTTGCTGAGGATGGTGGCACAGACTGGGCCTTTAGGAAAGGATAGATGTTGCATTTGAGAGGTGGTATGGCTGGATCTGGGTGGCCTGGAGGCCTCTCACAGGACCCTTTCCAGCAGTGCAGTGTCACCATTTGCCTGGAGTCACTGATCTGAGACAAATGATTAAAGGAACACAGTTCAAGCAGATAAACTTCCCAAGAGACTAATGTACAAGCATTACAGGGACCTGCAAAATAAGTCACCGGATGTGACGTCCTGCTAGTGTTCAGCTGTCACATAGGCCGTGGGGGTCAGGGCAGAAGGTGAGGTGGGATCAGACAGCCCCGAGTTTACAGCCCTGATCCTTGGGCCCCTCCGTGCAGCCTCAGACAGGCCGTTTAAGCCCAGGTGTGCTGCCCCCACTGAAATTCTCATACATTACCAGTGTAAAAGTCAAATATATAAATTTGCAATTATATATCTATACTTATCATAAATAAATCAAATGATATAAACTCACAATTAGCAATTAATTAAAACAAAAATAAGAACTACTTCAAGTCCTCAGTTCCTAATTATTGGACTGCGCTTGGCAAAGCAGATGCAGGTGCTGAGTGCAATGATGCAGGTGCTCAGTGGACACTGCAGTCCCCCCTGCCCTGCCTGTGACAGAGGTGAAGGCTGGGCTCAAACTGTGACCAGAGTGTCTCTTTAAAGCAGCAGTTCTCTTATCTTCCTGCATGGAGGTCACCTGGTCCCCTGGAGTCTTATTTTTTAAGTCCCTGAACTGGGATTTAAAACAGCCCCCAGATCCTCCAGGGCCCTGACATGCGTTCTCCAGGAGGCACCAGTGCTCCAAAGTCAGGAGTCTGTCTGGGCCAAGTGGCAACCCAGTGCATTCTTGGGCACTGTCCACTGGGCACACTGCAGAGTGGCCCCATTCTCGTCAGTGAGGGCTGTTCATGGAGCTCTGGGTCCTGTCCCTACCCCCTACCACCTGCTGCTCTATCAGTGGACCAGAGTGGTAGAGGCGAGACTGCCACCAGGCACCCTCCCTGTAGACGCAGAATGGGGCACATAGGGCAGGCAGAGTGAGGCAAGGAGATGGGAGGGCACAGGGCTCCAGGTGGGTGCAGAGTCAGAGGGGCAACGGACTAGCTGGCTGTAGGTGCTGGGCAGAGCTCAGAGCTGCGAGAGCGGGGCTGCCCGGATGCCCTGTAGCTGCTGGGCAGAGCTCAGAGCTGCGAGAGTGGGGCCTCCGATCGGTGTGTATTTAACTCACGTGTAGCAGGTAGTATGTTAGTTAGCAGCTGAGTGCGATGATGTCCAGACAGACACTTTCAGACACTTTTGTCCTCCCATGAGGACTCTGGGAAGGGAGGACAACAGCTCTTAGCAGGTAAGCCCTTCATGCCTCGCTCCTCTGCGGCAGCCCTGGGCGGGGGGCAAGTTGTGAGGCGGCTCTGTTTATTCACCCTGCAAGGGCAGCTGGACAGACGTTCTCTGAGATCCCTGTGGTCTGAGACCACTCTAGCGGTCTTTGGCCCCCTGTCCTCAGATGACGCTGACATTCAATTCATGGGCACCTGAAACCCATAAGGAACTCTGGACAGGCTCACAGCCCGCGAGCACCGCAGGGCTCACTCCTGAGAGGCACCCAGGGTTCATGCCCAGACACAGGTAGGAGTCGGGGTGTGGGTTAGGGGTAGGGGTGAGGGGCCAAGAGGGCACGGGGGCTGGTGTTGGGTTTATTTGTTTATTTGGAGGCAGGTCCTCGGCTGGAGTGTGGTGGCTGCATCACTGCTCACTGAAGCTTGAACGCCTGTGCTCAAGTGACCCTCCTGCCTCAGCCTCCCAGAGTGGTGAGACAGCAGGCGTGAGGAATCAGTGTTTAATGGGGATGGAGCTTCAGCTCTAAAGGATGGAAAAGCTCAGGAGATGACAGTGGTGACAACAGTATAACTGTGCTAAAGGCTACTGAAGTGCACATGTGAAAATGATAAACTGGAAATTTTGTGCTGTATATATTTTAAATGGAAACAAAACCAAACCCAATATCCTGGACTGTCAGCCCATAGCCAGTGTCTCAGCCAGGCTCTGACTTGGCAGGTGGGTCCCCTCTGAGGTCTTGTGCTCCTGTGTGCTGCTGTGAGGGCTGGGCGGCCTGGCCAGACTCCCTGGCCATCTCTCACCTTCATACTTTTGTCAAAGAGCTGCGCTGAGAACAGACTGTTGCTGGTGTTTTGCTAGAATGGACGATTTCAGGAATCTCAATGACAATGTATGAAAAGGTCACAGTGGGGCTCTGGGGTTATGGAATGTTGAGAAACTGCTCCAGGAGACAGAGGAGGTTGGATCAGAGCAATCATCTCCCTCAGCTGCCAGCAGGTGCCACTCCCAAGGTGCCCTCATGGGGCTTCCCATAGGGCTTTTGTGGGGTCCCCTGGCAGTGCGTGCAGCCACTTGAGAAATCTGGTGGGCAGCGTGTGGCAGACAATAGCCTTACGGCTGTTTGTGTCTTGGGGGGCTTCAGCACTTTTCAGTCAAATAAATAGATGAAAAGCTCATTTTTGTGGTGATTCTCAAAGAAATGATGCCTGTAGTATCTATCTGTCCTAATCTAGCCACCCTCCCATGTGAGGGAGGCCATGTTCTGACCCATCCAGACTCCACCCTCCTGCTTACCTTGAGTAAAGACCCTGGAGGTTGCTCAGGCCCACTGTCCTACCTGGCACAGCCCTGCACTGCCTGCTGTGGCCTCTGAGGGGCATAGCAGGTGGATCCCCTCTTCTCATCCATCTGCCAACCCCCCTGGGCTGCCTCTGCATGTGGGGGCCTAGATGTCAGGGTGTGGTGCTGCACGGCGGGAGTCCTGGTCTTCTTGGAAGGGACTTTCCAGCAGGGACAGACGGAAAGTAAGTGGACAGAGCGTGCCTGCTATGGCAGTGGTGGCCAGAGCCACGGAGCCTGCTACAGCGGCCCAGGGTGACGCACACGGCTCTGTGTGGTGCCTTCGTGGTGCAATCGGGATGCTCTGACATCCGAGGTGGGAGTGAGCAGGAGGGTGCTGGGTTGCTGGGGAGGGTGCAGAGCCAAAGGCCAAACTCAGTCAGGCAACCAGGGCTGCGTGCAGGCTGAGCCCTGGAGCGTCTCAGAGCCCAGAGCCATGTGAGCTGCCCGCTAGCATGCAGGCTTCATTCTGATGCCACAAGGCAGGTTTAGGGGGCAGGGAGTTGTGGGGGGCCATGCTCTAGATGGGCATGGAGGATGAACACTTGGGTTCTGATATGCAGTTTGACGAGAGAGCTGGATCCAAGAGGGCTGCCGAGTTTGTGGTCTGGACAGCTGGGAGCATGGCCATGTGCTTGTATAGGTGAGCCAGGCGAGGAGACAGCATCTGCGGGGAGCCAGGAGCCCTCCCTGCAGACTCCGAGGTGTGCCTGTGGGGAGAGCGCCTGGGGTCAGGGAGTTGTGGCTGACGATGCCAGCCAGGGGCACCGGGCAGCAGATGGCAGCTTGACCGTGGCCCCCTGAGGCAGCTGGGGACAGGGGTTGAGGGGGCAGGCCGGGCATGCCAGGCTGTCAGGGTGAGAGGAGGTGCAGGGCCCTGGAGGAGATGGCCAGGGGACCACATAGCTCTGTTCAGACAGGTGAAAAAGGCTTAAATTCCACACCCCAGACACCTGCGGAGACACCTGCCACACTGTGACTGGGGCCTGAGGGTCTGCCCTGTCCCCAGGGGACAGCTCTGAGGGTGGGGAGAGGTCTAGTGGAGGGCCCTGGATCTGTAGAGGTTGCAGCTGGTGGGGAGATGGGCCTTGTTTATTTTCCAACACCTAAACTTGAACCTTGGAAGGGACCCTGCCTTGCACACTCCCTGTGTCCTGTACTCCTGGCAGGTCCCCTGCAGGCCATGCCTGAAGGTTCTCATGCCGCATTTTACACAGCCAGGCCCAGGCCCAGTGTGCAGGGTGACCCTGCAGGCTTGCCACCAGGCTGTCCTCTGAAAGGCCCCTTGGGCAGCTGCGCAGCAAGATTTTATTGTTCTGGGGTGAGCACATTTCTCAGGCAGAAAATATTTATTGATGGGCTCTTTGTTACTGATGTCACCTGAATAAAAATAATTTTCTAGGACTCAAGTTGGCTAAAATACAGGCATTGAGGACAGTGGCAGGATGTCGACAGTCACAGAGAACACGCTCGGTGCTGCTGGTCTGGAGAAGCAGAGCGCTGTGCGAGGCGCCTGGCAGTCACCTGTCATCTCACAGCCTGGGGAGCCCTCGGGGCCCAATCTCCTCCTGACATGCCTTCCTGCTCCTCTGTGGCTGCCTGGAGGTGGCCACACCCCACATGCTGCTGCCTCCGGTCTCACCGGCCTGGTGGTGAGCCGCCTCCGAGAGTGGGCTGTGAAATGGCTGGTGTGCCCCAGTGTTTGTATGTCATTGTGACAGCCGCAGGTCCGAAGTGCCGTGGCACGAGTGCCTTCCAGGAGCTGCTCTCTCTTGTCCATGGTTGATGCTGTCGCTAGAGCCACGGGTGGGAGTGGCAGCCACAGATGTGGCTCTGAGAGGTCAGTACCTTCTTCCGTCCCAAGGCCTGGCCTCCTGCTTAACCTGGGAAGATAATTAGCACTTCCTCTGAGGGTGAGCGTCGTGCCTACAGGTCCTGGGGGCATGTGACACAGCAAATTCAACTGCTCCCGGTGTTAGCACAGAGGTGGGTGCCACGCATGTGCCCCAGTCTGTGCTGGGTTAGTCTCTTCACTTGGCCTTGGGACATGTGAAGCACAAGGGGTGATGCCACCCGACTGCCAGTGGTTCTGGGGGAGTGAACCCTCCAGGCGTCCGGTCAACTGGGCCCTGGAACTGCACTGAGCAGAAGCCTGTGTCTTGGGCTGCGCTGTCTCGAAAGGACCACTGGACAGAGTGGCCCACCTCGTAGAGCAGCCATCGCTGTGAGGAGAGGAGAGGATGACTGGCGGGTGACAGCGGGGATGGGCTTCCTGGCCTCCTGAGTAGGTTAGTCTGCTGGAAGTGCAGGTGGGAAGCCATGTGAGGCCCGCCTGTTCAGTGGTGCTGGGGGCCGAGGGGCCTGGCTCACGAGGTCTGGCTGGGCTGCAGCGGGCAGAGAGCCTGTCCCAGAAGCCAGGAGGACTGTGGCACGAGTGTGACCATCACACCTCAATTCAGCCCCAGGGACTGTGGAGTGCCTGTCATTAAGATGATAAGTGATGATTTCGAGAGCTGACCCTGGCTTCTTCCTAGAAAAGGACCAATAAAAAGGTAATTATGGGTTCCTGTGCTTTCAGATATGTTCATGTTCTTACCCGGCACTCAAAAGAGTTTTTCATTACGTGGCTCATGCTTAGAAAATTGATTTTCAGCTGATAAAAAAGTCCTGTCTTTCCTTTTGGAAATAGCGTAAGTTAACTCAGAAATTAGTAATAGTATGCATACCTCAGTGTTGCCCAAGTACTGTCCTATAATTCTCAGTATGGATGTGATGTGTCTGGGCTTGCTTTGGGTTCTGCAAAATCTCCATTGTCTTGGGTTGAGCCATGTCTCTTTGACCCTTAGAAGATGTTAGAATTGCAGGAAGGATTCTGAGCCCATGACCTAGGTGGAGAGGTTGTGGCTGTGTAAAACTACACATTGCAAAACTGAAGGAAAACCTCCCACAGGTTTTCAGTCCTTTTTTGTTTTTTTTAGACATAGTCTTTGTCACCCTGAGCGGGCATCAAAGCTCACAGCCAGCTTAAACTCCTGGGCTTAAGTGATCCTCCTGGCTCCACCTCCCCAGTAGCTGAGACTATAGGCCCTGCCATAAAGCCAGGCTAGTTTTTCTATTTTTAGTATAGATGGGGTCCACCTGTCTTGGCCTCCCAACGTGCTGGGATTACAGGTGGGAGCCACTGAAATAAAAGTAAGTCACCGAGCTCAAGTTTGAAGGAATAAATGTTTTAAGTGACAGAATAATTTATGTACGATTGTCAGAAATCAAAGAAGAGGGCCGGGGTTTCAGGCCTGTGTAACAGTTCAAGAAGGGAAGGGGACGTTGGAGCAGGCTGGGCCTGCCAGAGGATGTGAGGCCCCAACAGAGAACTTGCACTATCTGTATGCAGCTTTCCATAGTTCTGATGGTGACACAAGAGCACAGATCCCAGGGCTGATCTCTGAGCGTAAGTAAGCGGTGCATTTTCAGTTAGCTTTGCAGATACTTCCCAAAGTCTTTGAATCTCCTTTATACTCTTAATTGGTGATGTGTTTTGCCCTATCATCAGTGAGTGCACAGTGAGTGCTGCCATTTGGTGGGAAGACAGCTAGTACCTTGTCTGGGGACACTTTGAAAGGACTGCATGTTAATTTGACTCACGAACGTCCTCATATTGAACTGTAGGCTGTGATGGGTCCTCTGGACTACTCATCCCTGGTGTCCACTCACCCTGTAGACTTACTATGTCATTGTCCCCGGTGGGTCTGTCACCCCTCCTGAGCACCCGTCCCCACACCACTTTCTAAAGTCACGTCCCGGTTAGCATCTCAAAAATGATTAACGACATTAAACCTCTCCAGAGAGCAGGAAGTTTATGTGAGTGGATAGAGATGAAGTTTTAGAATAACAAAAGAGCACTACATGTTCACCCTATACTGCAAACTGGAGTCCAGTTCAGTCATCATTCTTAAGTGATGATCACAGGGCCGGCCAAGGGGATGCCAGACTTAGCCAGAAGCACCGGAGCAAGAGGAGGATTGAATCAGCTTCTAGGGTAAAACTGAACAGAGGGAGGCACAGCCATAGCAAAGCTGCCCCCCCAGTGTAGGGCTGGGATGGCCCTGACCGCACCTGGAGCACTCAGCCCTGAATCCTCACTCTAGTCCAGGGATGGGATGGCCCTGACTGCACCTGGAGCACTCAGCCCTGGGTCCTCACCCTCGTCCAGGGCTGGGATGGCCCTGACCGCACCTGGAGCACTCAGCTTTGAGCTCTCACCTAGTCCAGAGATAGGATGGCCCTGACCACACCTGAAGCACTCAGTTGACCCCAGAGATAAGTCCTGGGTAGAACTGGGTTTGTTCTGGGATCTGAATTTGAATTCTAGTTCTACTTATTACCATTAACAATCTGGTTTGTATTTTTTAAAGAGATTTATATACACTCATTAAATGATATTAAAATAGTTAAATAAATAGTATGAAAAGCATACAGTGGTCAATAAATCACACCTGATCTCTGCCCGATCTTTACTCAATCACACCTCACCAACCACGTCAGCCACCATTCACCTCCATGTCCTGTGCCTACCTCATCCTCACTCGGGCCTGTCTGGGGTTGTGCCACTGCACAGGGTGACGACTGACCTCTGGCCAGTGTGGGAGTCGCCTTTTCTTTCAAGGGAGAACACAGCTGCATGGAGCGGAGCCTGGGCTGGGCACTGCTGTCATTGAAGGCTCTGTGTCCTGGCCTCTGACACACGCCCCACTTCTCTCCTGGTGGGAGGCTCGTGCTGGCCTTGCCCTCATATGAGTGACCTCTCATGCACATGTGGGGCCTGACTGAGGCCTCTGGCTGGCATCAGTCTGCTGTGTGCTGGCTCGGCAGACGTGCAAGCTCAGCACCATTGTGGACGGGGCTGCTGCCCTCTCTGTGTCCCTCGTGGACGGGGCTGCTGCCCTCTCTGTGTCCCTCGTGGACGGGGCTGCTGCCGTCTCTGCTCCCTTGTGGACGGGGCTGCTGCCCTCTCTGTGTCCCTCGTGGACAGGGCTGCTACCCTCTCTGTGTCCCTCGCGGACGGGGCTGCTGCCCTCTCTGTGTCCCTCGTGGACGGGGCTGCTGCCCTCTCTGTGTCCCTCATGGACAGGGCTGCTACCCTCTCTGTGTCCCTCATGGACGGGGCTGCTACCCTCTCTGTGTCCCTCGTGGACGGGGCTGCTGCCCTCTCTGTGTCCCTCGTGGACGGGGCTGCTGCCCTCTCTCTGCTCCCTCATGGACGGGGCTGCTGCCCTCTCTGTGTCCCTCGTGGACGGTGCTGCTGCCCTCTCTTAGCTCCCTTGTGGACGGGGCTGCTGCCCTCTCTGCTCCCTCGTGGACGGGGCTGCTGCCCTCTCTGTGCTCTGCTTTTTGCGAACCGTCTGGAGTGTCCCTGTGGTCAGAGATGTTTTATTTGAACCTGCTGCTATTGGGAGCTTAAACCATCTTATCTACTGTCTGGGGCAGAGCTGAGTCTGTGCCTCAAGGACACTGGCTGTGGAGTGTGAGCATGTTGTCACTTGGTGCTTCTGCAGAGGCCCAGTTGCCTGTGCTGCCCGTGTCGTGACATCACCCCACCGGGAGCTCAGGGGTGTCCAGGAGCAGTGCTCCGCACCCAGCGAGAGAGAAAGGCTGATCCTAACTGGAACAAAAGTATATTTATTGAGCTTGCAAACTCCCAAATAGCTTTGAAATGAAGTTTCCCGGAGTCATTCAAAGCTGAAGTAGGCAGAATCTCTTTTCGGTGTGTGCCTGAATTTAACAAACAAAACAAAACAAAACAAACAAATAAATAAATAAGCCCTAACCTATCCAACATGCAAAGTTTGGAGTAGAAAAATTAACCCTGGGAAAATCTGGAAAAGCCTTAGATTATACAAGACATTCATCCTCAAGCTGATTTTTTTTTTTTTTTTGGTACAATCCTGTGTTGTGCTCAAAACAAAAATCTGAGAATACTTCTTAAAGGGGAAGACAAAGCTGAGTCCCGGCCATACATCTGTGAGTTTTGAAACAAAGGTTTGTTTGTGTGCCTTAGCCGCTCTCACCCATGAAAGCAGACACTTACTTGAAAAACTTTTCAGGGAAACACTCTAAACCAACATCCTGGTATAAATTTGCAACACGCAATACAGGCCTGATTGTTTTTGGAGTGTATGCCGGCCGCATACGAATGGCTCTTTCTGAAACGTAATGTTCTTTGCACGGCTCAGTGGCTAATGTACAATAAATCAACAAAAGAGCGCTTCAATAAAGCTATTGGGCAGCGGCAAGGCCACTGTTATTTTATCTTTTTACAGTATTTAATTGGAAGGTTTTTCCTGAAACTTTAGCCAGCCTTCAAATTACTAGACTCCATATAAGAAGAGATTGATAAGGGAAATTTTTTTTCCCTAGGATTTTTTTCTTACAAGAGAGCAAGTTTTTGCAAAGGGAGAATAAAGTTACAAGTGTCTAGCATTTTGCTGAGGGAGAATGAAATTAGACGCTGAATGGAGCGGATAGGAAGGGCTGGGAAAACGCAGAGTTGGCAGTGCTGCCAGGTCCGCGCAGAGCCCCCACTGTCCGCGGCACCAGGTGTCCGCAGCATTCAAATGATACTATTCTTCATGGCCCCAGCGCAGTATTAAAACTCCCCCCAAAAAATCATTTGCAACTGAATAAAGATATAATCCTGGAAATATAACTCTCCATTAAGGGTCCCCATTAGCAACACAAGAGCCCCATTGTAAAAGAGTTATGTATATTTATCAAGTTAAAAAAAACCTTGTCTTAGTGCTTACATGTTAATAGAAAACTTTTATAGCCCTGGTCTCAGAACTAGTTATGCATAAAATGCAAAGCATCTATTATTCTTTGGCAAACTCTTTAACGTCTGACAGTGAATTGCTAATACATGAATAGTCTCGGGGATGGATGGATAACGTCCCCCTGGCCAGCCAGGGGCTGCCCTGAAGTGCGCGGGATGTGGGGCCTGCTGGGAGAGTCCGTCCTCTTAGGGACCCTGGGTTTCCTCTGTGGCTTTCGTCTTCCTGTCTGTACTGAGAGCGCGTCAGGGTTTCGCAGGGGACTGGCCCCCACGAGACACGTCTGGGCGGGGTGTCGTCTCCCTACAGACGATGGGCCCTGTCTCCCAGACTAAGCAGCTTGGTCAGGCAGCCCCCATGTACCCCTGGGAGCTGTGTGCCTGCGGGAGGGCCGTAGAGCAGGACTGGGCCGCTGCAACCCAGCCTAGGCCGGGAGTGAGCCCCAGGTTGAGGCTGCCAGGAGCGGTAGTGAAGTAGTGACATGGACTGTCCTTTGAGGAAGATCCTTCTCTTGGCAGATTTTTCTCACTTTGCACACTAGAGTGTGATAAGAAGCGAATATGACCTGCAGCCTGGGCCCCTGGCCACTGGCTCCCACCAGCAGGGTGGTTGGGTGGGACCAGCCCAGAGGTGTGTGCCTGGCCAGATGCCACCCCTCCCTGGTGCCTCTGAAGACCATGCAGCTCTGCCAGTCGCTTCTTCCCTACAGCCTCAGGCACGGGTGTCATGTGCCTCCAGACCCACCTGTTGACGTCCAAGCTGGAGTCTGTGAAGATGACCCACCAGAATTAGCAGGATCCAAATAGAGTCACTTGTGTTATGCAAACCCTGACACACTGTGTCAAGAGGGCTAGGTGGCCAGCTGTAACACCGTGTGTCTGGTGACAAGTGACCACAGAGTCCTCCAGAAACCAAACCCTGCACAGAGGCCTCAACCTGTACAGGTGACCCCCGATCCACACAGGAGGCCCCTCCACAGGGGTGTCTGCCAAGAACAGCCTGTCCAGCCCTGGGCTGGCCCCACCTTATCATTGACCCTATAGCCCAGGACATCATCTCAAAACAGCAAAGTGATTCCCATCTTGTCTTTCAAAGCTTTGTCTCTGCCACCTTCCTGGATGTGCCCATCACAGTGCCCATCCTGAATAAGCATCTGTCCTTGCAGGGGCCTCCCTCTGCTTGTGGTTTGGGGTCCGCAAACCGTATCAGAAGCAGCCGTGTTAAAGAGAGGCCACACAGGGACCTGTCACCCCTGGCATGGTGCCCTTACAAGCAGAGGAAATTTAGGAGACAGAGACAGACTTAGAGAGAACGTGGGTGAAGAGGGGGTAAAAATCGGGGTGGCATTTCCACATGCCCAGGATGCCCAAGCACCGGAAGCAGGAGGGAGGCATGAGCAGAGGGAGAAGGGATCAGCCCAGGCGGTGTCTTTCCTCTGGGCAGGGGCTCTTCTCACAGAGGCTTCTGCTTCAGGGAGGGCAGAAAACACACCGGGGTTTAGGCCTACTGCAGGGTCCAGTGGGGAGAAGGCCAGTGAGTGACATTCGTGCTCTGCTGCTCCCACAAATGCCAAAGTGCCATATTTGGGGGTGGTGGGTCCTGAACCCCATCATGTGGAACACATTTGCCCCATGCCCCCGAAAAGCCCAACCCTGCTGATACCTCAATCTCAGATGTGCGTGGACACACCCTGATGTGCGTGGACGCCCCCTGATGGGTGTGGACGCCCCCTGATGGGCATGGACGCTCCCTGCACCCTCTGGGCACACATCTGCCCTGTGCACTCTGCTCTGGCACCCTGTTCTTTCCTGTGCATTGGAGAGTGGTGTGTCCTAATCCTTTTGGTAACCCTGTTCACCTTGACTTGCAGGACAAAATTCATTCCCCTGACCCCAGTAAGTCAGAAGATCACTCTTTACTTACAAGCATGGTAGGCCATGTCCCTGGGCCTCCCCATGCATGGATGGCACTGAGACCTGTGTCCCAGTGCAGATGGCTGGGCTTGCTGGGGCCGTAGTTCAGACATTTAGGCCTTGTGGAGACCAGAGCGAGGCTGGCCTGAGGTCTGCTCTGAGGGGCTGCGGGAGGTGGGTTCTATGGTCAGGCCCTTCCTGGTGGCATAGTGGGTCTTGCTGCATGTGCAAGGATGGGTAGCATGGCCTTAGAGGCAGGGCCCTTCCTGAGCACCGCCAGCACATCTGTGCAGATGTGGACTTGCCGAGGGCTCTTACTGCCGAGCCACCCCTGCTGCACATCAGCCAGCACAGCAGGGACCTTGTGTCGCCCCAGTCATCCCCTGGGGGGCCCAGGCAGTCTGAGAACAGGTGGGAAGCTGCCACTGTGCGCCTCCTGCAAGCAGCTCCTTCCTGGCAGAGTGTCAGGAGCCCAGACGGGCATCATGGGCAATGGGAGCTCTCCACCTTGAGGGAAGCCTGTCCCCTAGGAGGCCGGCTCCCCATTCTAAGAGGCCGCACTGTCCGCCTCCACCACCTGCAACTGCTTCTCTCCTCTCTGATGATGGCACCGGGGGCAGTGGTGAGTGGGTGCCTGGGGGCTCCTGGGCTCCAACTTCTGCCTCTTGCCCCCCCTTTTCTCACAAGTTCCCAGAAGTCCAGCATCCTGATTTCTGCAGAGATTGCTGCAGCCCCTTAGCGCTCACCAGGAACGAAAGAAAGAGGAAGAGCAGAGGAGGGAAGAGTGGCTGCTCAGGCTCCTGGAGGTCTGGCCTGGATACACACTGGCCAGTACTGACATCAGCTGCTCTGGCTAGCGAGGGTCTCTGGCAGGACCCTGCCACCTCCTGCCAGGGCACAGTGTAGCAGAAGGGATGTGCACCGACCTGGGGACCACTTTTGGAAAGTCATGGCCACACTGTCACCCCATATCTGGGCAGCAATGTCCAGATATGTGGACACTTCCAGATATGAGGATAGCAGTGACCTCAGTCCTAGCTGTCTCAGGCATTGGGTGAGTCGTCTAAGATGTTAATAAATCAGAATCTGGGTGGATCACGCCCGGGAGCTATGAGAAGAGTGGTCTGACGGGGAGGGCAGTTTGCCAAAGCGAGGCTGGGCACAGGCCTGCCTCAGAGGGCCAGAAAGCCAGCAGTTGAGGGTGACAGGTTCCACGTGTTTGATTACATGCTCAATTTTCATTTCGACTTGTTGCTTGAAGGTTTTTAATCACTTGCTCAAATTGACCAGGGTTCAAAGCTGAGTTCAACCGCCAGCACCCCCCTTCCCTCCATGCTGAAGGTGGAAGGTGCAGGCGGTTGCAAGGGAGAATCAGCATCTGTCTCTCTCTGAGAATGGCCACTGGGCAGGGTCTTAGCTCAGAACACGATTTTTACAATTTGTATCTCCTAAGGTGGACTGGGGACAGGGACACGAGAAAGGGTGGAAGAGATGGGTGGGAGCCATGGCACTGGAGGAACTGAGTTTTGCTCAGAACAAGCATTTTGTGGCAATAACTGATGTTTTCCTTTCAATCCTTCAAATGTTGTGGCCATAACTGATGTTTTCTTTCACTCCTTCAAATACAGGACCTCTGTAAGAGGACCACTGAGGGTCTGGATCAAACTGGGCAGCAGGTGGAGGTGGTCACTATGAGGAACTAGTCCAATTGTACTGATGTGGTTTGTGTCCAGTCGATGAAAATTAGGTCAACATAAGGGTGGTTGGTGCAGGCAGGTGGTCAGCTGTGGAGGTTCTACTGTGCTTGAAATTGTTGAAGCCATTTTCAGCCTTCTGCTGACTTTTGTCATGATAGGAAGTGTCTTTAGATTAGTGGGCACTGTAAACAACCTTAAAAAATGATTTTGCACATCTTCCACTATGCATTTCTTATTCCCTAATTCCAGCTGAAGTGAGAAATGGCTGAAATAATTGTGCTTTTAACCTTAGCACTGAGAAGTAATGTGGTTTTTGTCAATTTATAATGGTAATTATACTTATTAATTTGAAAAACGGTATTAAATAAATAAATGTAATACTGTCTTGTCTCCTAGTTTTATGTCAAAGACGTGACTTTCAAGTCTTTCATAAGTTAGGCCCTTTGATACACTAAAAACACAATAAAGAATTTCATGGTCATTTGGCCATGAAAAATGCATATATTTTTAATGCACATTTTTAGAAATTTAATAATCTGGCATCAAAATTTAGAGGCAAAAAGAAGCACATCTAAATCTCCATTGCTGTAAATTTAAAACTAGTGTCATACTTTTTATAATTGTTTTTCAGAAAAATTCCTTTTGATCATGTCGTAATGGAGATATTTTTATATAGGGCATTATTTCCTGAAAGTATAAAATAATTTCAAACAGCTCAAATAATCTCTATAGGTGTGATAGATAAACCCGGTTCGAGGGCCTGATGTGCGCACACCTGGCTGGTAGCTGAGTTTCTGTCTTTCACCATGGCCAAGAAAACTGTGGGATTGCAGCACCCTCCACCTAATGACCTGCCAGTTATACTCTGTCCGCTGCCCTCTGAACGTTGAGATAATCCCCTGATGTTTTCCTCTCTTTATGTCTCCTTTCTCTGTCTTGTGTGAGGAATATGTGTTAGAACTTTTCCATTTATAATTATTACTTGGATCAGAATTATTTTCTGTCCTTAAGAAATTACGCCTTCCTATCAGAATGAATATTTTACACTGAAAAGGGGTCGGGTTACGTTGCAGCCCTTGCTCGGGCACACGGGGGCTGCTGTCTGCAACCCATCCTTGCTGCCTTGATCTTGCAGCAGGCAGGTGCAAGTCATAGGAGGTGCTGATTATTTATGGCTTTTAGATACTTTGTGGGTTTAGCTGGTGAGAAAAGTTTTATTTCATTCACATGGACAAAACCCAGCTAACTGTCTGGGCTGATTAAATTCACATTGTTGCATGAGCACATGGCAGGCAGGAGGAGAATTATGAAATCTCACTGCCCATGTCATGGCAACTGGGCAAACAGCTCCCGGGAAGAATGTGGATAATAGGAAATTGCAATATTTCTCTTTATGTTTTCACTCCTGACAGTTTTATCCTCACATCTGCCTAATGCCCAGCACATGGGTGGTGGACAGTCTGGGCCGGGCCCGGCCCTGCCTCTGCTGCCCTCCCGCACTCTGCCGGGCTGCCTGGAACATGTGCGTGGACCAGGAAAGTTTGCCTCACGGGCACTGAGAAGGGCAGCAGTCCACCCTGGGAGTGGACCCAGTGTGGCCGAGTTGTTACTTTCTGTTTGCTAAGACGATTGCTGTAGCCGGCAATGCACGGTTCAGATACCAGGACGTAGGAGCTTTTGACCCCAAGAGAAAAGCTGGAAAGCCCACAGAGACAAAAATCTCAAAGTATACGAATTACTTTTTTTGAGAGTGAAACTAAAAAGCAAAGACACATCCTTTCCAATTATCCTGAAACAATGTTACGTATGTTATTTGAAAACAGCTCCTCTCTCTCCTTTGGAATCCAACGTTGCTACGACTGTGCACCTTTCTCTGTCTGCTCTGCACTTTTCTCACCTCTGGGTTGTCTCTCAGCTAGGCCAGGATTCCTTGGAGAGCTGGGACCAGATCTCCATGACCCGGGATCAGAAGAAACAATCCCGCTCTGTTAGGCAACATCTCTCCAGGACCACGGACAGCAGCACGGCCAGGGCCTGGGAGCTGACACAACCTAACCCTACATGATCGCTTTAAGTTTTTGGTTCTGTGCACCCTTGGCTATGGCATCTGGGATTCTCTGGTTTTCTTTTTCTTTTAAAATTTTCATAATAAATATGCACATGTGTTTGTGTGTCTGAATACATGGACACATGTCAATCTTTTGGATAGACGTCCCTGCTCTACCAACTATTTCTTTTGTGAATTTGGGAAAATCAATATTTTTCTAAGTTTACTTTTCTGTAAAATGAGAGTAATATTGCTCTATGTGCTTATTGTGATCATGATCTAATTCCTGAAAGCTCTGATAATTGCCATTTACAGTAGGTGCTCCATATACAAGTTGCTGTTATCAGTAGGTTTACATGTGCCTTGGGTCTGACTTATCTCACAATACATTTGAAATATCTTCCTATATGCATGTGGTTCTTTTCGATGCAGGAGCTTTCATTATCCCACATGCATACCTGGGTCATTACAAAAGTTTTGAGATCCAAAAACATTAAGAAATGTGAAACCCACAGAAGCATAAACAATGAAGCCCTCCTGGCAGGAGTGACAAGCTGAGCAGGTTAGGATGTGCGTGGGTGAGTCAGAAAGGATGCTGTCAGCTGTGTTGGTTGGAAGTGAAATTATAGAGCATAGCATAGTCTGTGTCAAAACTTTTGTTTTTGACAAAAGGATACTAGGCCACTGCATTCATTTGTGAATTAGGGCTCTTGCTGGGCAAGAATTGGTACAGAACTCAGTTGCCAGCCAGAGAGCAGGCCCTGTACTCTTATCTTTGCAGATTAGAACACAAACACTGAATAAACTCATGTCAAGAACTGTAACTCTTCATCTAATTTTCCTATTTCTAGTGGGTAAGTGAACATGCTTTCATTATAATATATGATTTAGTAAGAGGCTCAAATGTTGTGTTGCTCAGAAGGAACCAGTATGACTGTGTTTGTAAAGTGGTTCAAAACCTGAATATTATCCAATAGGTCAGTAGTATTTAAATTTTCTCTTTGTGTAATTAAATGTTGGCTTAATGTGTAAGTTCTGTTTCTATAATAGCCTTAAGAGTATGTTTTTTAAAAGATGTTTTAAATTTACTGATTTGTTGGCATTCTGTCAAATTTTACTGGTCAGATTGGGCTGCCGTAACAAAATACCATAGACCATGTAGCTTAAACTACAGGAATGTATTTGGGGACTGCAGCTTGCTGTCTTCTTGCTGTGTCCAAGAGAGAGTGAGAGAGAGCAAGAGAGAGGGTGAGCGTGCGCAGGGTGCCCATGTCTTATAAGGGCACTAATCTCATTCTAGAGGGCCCCACCTTCATGAATTAATCACCTCCTAAATACCCCATCTTTAAATGCCATCACATTAGAGCTTTAATTTATAAATTTTCTTTTTTGAGGCACAAATATTAGTCCTCGCCATGATTGTTTCCAGGATCTTTGTCATGTAAGATGTAATTTTATATTAATTAAGCAGTTAAGCTCCATTGTTACAAAATGGCAGAGGTGAACCTGAGAGAGGTGCACCTGGAATGTGTGTTTTTAAGACAAGGGTTCTTCCCTTGGGAAGAGATGGTTGAGTGCCTCTCTGCCTAGTGGGTGTTTGGTATGTTTTACCTTTGAGGGACTGTAGTGCTCTGGCCGTCTAGGGTGCACAGGACACATTTGCCCACCCACAGAGGTAAGTGGGGCTGTCACTGAGGTTAGGAAGGGGTTAGACACCTTCCTTCCTCCAATCGGGTCTTTATCCTGTTGCCCAACCCCAGGCCTCTTCCTCACACCTGATTTCCTGTCCCCGACTCCTGAACTTGCATTAGGATTTGGGGTTGCTGGTATTTTACTCCAGACTTCTAAGAACACTAACATTGCTGGCTTTTAGCACCACATTTTTTCCTAGTAAGAATCTCTACTTCACCTCCCAAACCCAGCAACTTGGACAGCATCTTCTATGGGCTACTTTTAGTCTCCCACTTTGGAGGACTCTTTGGTTTGTTTTGGATGTTTCTGATCAGGACCGTTGTAAGAAGTGATGGCAGCTAAAGTGAAAGCAGCCTAATTTGTAGAGGACGTGAATGTGTTTTCCATTTATGGCTGTGACACAGTTAGAGCAGAGGTCACTACCATAAACAAATGACTGTGGGAATATTTTCTTTGGTGGCAGATTGGTGTGGAAAGTCTTTGGGGGCAGATGGATCTGATTTGCTTCACTGGGGTTGGTCCTTTTTGCAAGTTGGTAGGTAGCAAGAATAAGTCTGGATGTGTGGGGATGAGAAGGAAGTAGAGGATGAGCTTGAGGGCAGTGGTGCAAGAGAACCCTAACTTCAGGGTGCTATTTACATCAAGGGGAAAGGTGACTCGTTGTTTGCCTAGATACACAAGAAAGCTGAGGACCTTTTAGTTGAGTGTCTCACTCCATGTAGGGATATGTTTCAGAATTCTTGATGGGGTGTTCACTACCAAAAAGGCAGCTGAGAAGATAGCTCTTGCTTCATAAAACTTCTTTTGAATACAATGTTCACTTACTATTCTTTGGTAAGATATTTTTTATTACATCTTTTTTAGTGATATTGATAAACTTGTTATAATTCATTACTTTCCCCCCATTGACTCAATAAGATACTCTGGGTATGTGTAAATCTGGATGCAGATTAAGCATTTTCAATTGATGCACACCCAGGGTATTCAGTGAGGAGTGATTTTGCCTCCCAGGCCACATCTGGTGATGTCTGGAGACATAACTGAATGTTCTCCAGTGTCTGGTGGAGGGAGGTTGGGGTGCTGCTTGGCACCTGACAGCACAGGGCAGCCCACAGCGAAGAGCCACTCACTTCCCAGTGTCAGTGTAGTGGGGATTCAAAAGCCCCTATTTGTACTGAATTTAATTCACCAACATCTCTTTATTTTCTTCTGTTCTTATTTTAATAGATTAAAAATAACAAGGGAGTGTTTTGATTTTGGCCAAGATAAAATAAACCCATTTCCTCTCTCTCCTAAGGAAACAATCCTGGTTGTATCACAACAAATAGGCATGAGAAGACTCTGGGCAGTGGACAGAAGAGAATCAGACAAGTTAAGGACCTTGATACTTGAGAAATACCAAGGCAATGAGTTCTCTGGGCTTCCTTCTTGCCTCCCCCACACCTGGAGGACAGGGAAGGTACTCAAGAGGCCTCCAACTCAGCACTGCCAATAGTCATAGGCAAGAAAGCTCCAAGAAAGGCATTTCCCGTTAGTCAAAAGAATGCAAAAAGAGTGGCTCCACAATAGAAATCATAACCTGTCCAAATGCTGATAGAATAGCTGAACACCCTCCTTCCTCCTTGAGATTGTAACAGGTTCATGTAGAGCAGACCTTTTATACCCTCTTCCACTGGTGGCTGCAGTGTTCCAAGCCTACCTGGTGGTGTCTGCGGGGTTGGGCATGCAGCTAACTTTCCAATTATGTGTTTTCAGGGCCCGTCAGGGAGTTGGGCTTATACTCCCACTTGAACGGAAGTGGTAGGAGTCAGCACCCCACTTTTGCTGGAATGGTGTCAGTGATTCTGAGAGGAAACTGAACTTTTTCCCCACTCATCTACAACAAGACTGGGGTGTTTTTGGGAAGCCCAGTGAGAAATTGCACTCAAACCCACCAGTCCCCTGTGCTACATCTCAACTGGTGTCTACTTGTGAAAAATAGAAAATTTAATAGGATTCAGGGTATCACAATATGATACCCTAAACATCCAGGATACAATCTCAAATTACTTATACAAATGAGGAAATAACAATTTGAATGAAAAAAAGACAATCAACAGACCCCAACAGTGAGATAAATATGGTGTTAAAATGATCAGACAAGGATTTTAAAGCAAAAATCATAAAAATGCTTCAATAAGGAATTATAAGTTTTCTGAACACAAATGAAAAACAGAAAATCTCATCATAAGAAATATGTTACTTAAAAAAATGGAACCTAATGAAAATAATGAAACTGAAAAATGCAATCACTAAAAAACAAAAACAAAAAAACAGACAAACACACAACTTGCTGGATGGGCTTGACAGTAGAGTGGAGGTGAAAGAGTACAGGGTTGGTGGACTTGAGTACAGATCTGTAAGTTTTATCCCACCCAGAAAATTAAGAAAATAGACTAACAAAATTGAAAAGCATCAGACAGGTGTAGTGTAATAACACAAGAGCTAACACTTGTGTCACTGGATTTCCAGGAGAGGGGAGAGAATGGGAGAAGAAGAAAAAGTATTTGAAGAAATAATTGCTGAAGCTTTCCAAATTTGGCAGTCCCCCCACCCAATACCCCAAGCTGAGGAAGCTAAACAAATCCCAAATAGGGTAAACTTAAAAAAACAAAATCCTTCACCAAGATACATCATAATTAATCTTTTGAAAACTGAAGAGAAAGAGTGTTGAGAGTCGCCAGAGAGAAATGGGTTGTTCCCTGTGGGGTATAACACTGGGTGACAGCAGATTTCTCTTCTGAAACTATGGAGGTCAGAGGGAAGTGACACAGCATGGATTAAACTCCGAGAAATTCTGTTTCCAGTAAAAAAATTCTTTAGAGGTCAAGGGGAAATTAAGACATTCTCAGATGAAGAAAACCTAAGACAATTTGCTGCCAGGAAGTCTGTCCTTAACGAATCACTAGTGGGAATTCTCCAAACAGAACAGAAATGAAAACAAAGGAGCTGTAGAACTTTGGAAGGGAAAGAAGATCACAAGGGGTAAAAGTAAAGGTAAACACACTACTCTGAAGAGTTTCTAAAATCCTCCTTGATTACTGAAGCACAAATTATAACACCGTGTGATGGGGTGCTCAGCGTATGTAGAAATAGCACAGTTCTATTTAAAGGGACAGTGTGGGAGACAGGTTGTAACACTCAAAGCGGTAAAATGGTGATACCATAAGCAGTGAGGAATGATGTTTGTAATTATAATACCACACAACAAATAATAAAGCTATACAAAATGTGCTATACTGAAAACACTGTAAGTCAGTCAAGAATCACTCCTAAAAATTGTTCAAGTAGTCCCCAAATGATCTAAATACAATAATTAAAAGAGGTTGGCAGAGGAGATTTAAAAAGAAATAAAACAACACGATCCAACAAGTCCAGCTATAGGAAACTCGCCGCAAATATAATGACATAGGTAGGCTGAAAGTAAAGAACTCCAGTGCCTTGCTAAGCTAAACACACGCTTATTATACTATGTGTGTCCCAGGAATTGCATTCTTGAGCATTTCTTGAATGGAAAAAATTATGTTCAAATAAAAACCTGTATGTGAACATTCATAGCAGCTTTTTCTGTAGCAGCAGAAACTAGAAACAACTCCAATGCCATTCAGCAGGTGAATGGTTAAGCAAAGCACAATTCTTCCCCACCGTGCTTTATGACTTGGAAATAAAAAGGCAGAAACTATTGGCCCGTACGGTAACTTGGATGGATCACAAAGGCTTGTCCTGTGTAGTAAGGTCAGTCCCTGAAGGTCCTGGTGTGAGACCCTTCATGCCTGGGATTTGGGGAGGCAGAAGTTGTGCTGGGGCACAGGCTGGGGCCATCAAGGTTGGGGGCCGGGACGGAGGTGGCTGAGGCTGCAGCTGGTGGCCACTCCCAAGGCTCAGGTTATAAAAGTACACCCACAGACCTGGGTACTTGTGAAAATGGTGAATTTTACAACCAGTGGGTAGATTGTAATGATATTGATTTCCTACCTGTGACGATGTTCTATAACAATGCAAGATGTTTTTACTGGGAGAAACTGGGGGAGGACATTTTCCAGAATCTCTTTGTACTATTTTTTTAAAAAATAATTTCATGTGATTCTGTAAGCATCTCAATATAAAACATTAAAAAAGTATAAGAAAAGGAAATTTTTATAGGTAAAATATCTGAAAGCCTCTAAGAAATGAACCAGGCTTCAGCCATCTCTGTGTTTCTCTTCCAACTCCCCATGTGAGTCCCCCCCAGCAGATGATCCCTTGGGCTGCACTGGGGCTTGGCGGGTACCATGTCGTCATCTGCCAGGGTCCTAGCAGACCAGAGCTGCCCTGTTGCTGTCTGTCTTCTTCCAGGGCGGGATGGAGGTTAGAGACCCTCTGTGACTGGGAACACGTCTGGGTTCTTCATGCGTCCCAAAGTGAAATGCCAAAGTGGAGCCAGCCTCATTCCAGTCGTTGGTGCTTTAACAAAGTCTCTGACACTGGCCAAGGCCCTCCAGTGCAGTGCTCATGTTGAGGCCTGGGACGACTGGCACCAGTATTGCTAGCAGCACAATATGTCTGGAGGAGTCAGCAATCAATTGTTCTATTACAACCTTAAATTTTTAAAGTCTTGGCAGAGAAAGTGATGAAACAGCTTTGCAATGCAAAAACCATGGAGAGTTTTATTTACTAGCTTGGAAATAGGTACAGTTTGATTTTAAAATCTTGATCAGCTTATGAGGCAGAACGCCATTGTGACACTTTTACTGTGTTAAAAATCAGAAACCTTGGGATCTGCCTTTGGTCAGTTGCCATCTGGGCCCCAGTGGTGGGCACTCACCTCTCTGGGCAGGAGAGGGTCATCATGCCCAGCTCTCCAGCTTTCTAGCTCTCCAGGTTCTCCTAGTAAAGCAACCTGTGCTTTCATGAATCCTCGTGAGTTTTCTCAAAGAATTTGCTGCTCTTATGAGCTCTGTTCTTTACGAAGGGCATCCTTGGCTTACAGGAACATGGAATTTCCAGTAATCACTAGTTCCATGCAAATAAAATTCACAGAACCAAGTTCAATTATTTTTGGCAAGAGCTGATTATCAGCATCATATTTTTGTGTATGGTGAGACCAGCCCTGGGATGCCTTTTATATCGTGACATTTCTACAGTGTCTGCCTTTGAAGACTTTGTCTTCCTTCTCAGTGCTCAGAATTGAAAATGTGTGTTGTTTATAAGACACTTTAATCAACTCACTTGGGATCTGACCTTCTTCAGGCACCGTGGTGTAGGCCCTGCACCCATTTCCCCACATCCCTGGGACTGGACAAAATACAAGTTTGAGCTCATTTATTGTATGTTTACTTTGAAGAGTTAAACTGTCAAACAACCCTAAATAATTCATATATTGAATATCCCCAGCAGAGAGTTCCTCGGGACCTCCACTGGCTTCACTGACCCTCAACAACCTGCTGGGTTCCTGTGCTTGGGGGAGGTGGGGTCACACTCAGGGTCCCTAGGGCATGAGCCCTATCTTGCAAAAGTCCAGGAAATGCTTTCCCATCAGTCCTGCCTTCCTGCCGAGTCTCCTCTGATTCACCGAGCTTTGAAGTCTTCCTTTCCTCCTTCTTGGGGGCCCTGGTCCCGAGGTGGCTGCCCATTCATCCCCACTACTCTCCTGAGGGAAGTTCCAACACTAGGACCCTCTTGCTCTGGCTGCTGTCCTTCCCTGCTGCTTCCAGCTTTGCCTGGGCTTCAGATCTTGGCCGCCTGAGTCCTCTGAGGTCTGAAGTCTTCAGATGCCCCAACCTCTAGCACTCATGGCTGGCTTTCGGGGAGTGAGCTTGGGCAGTGGGATGGCAGGTGGCCTGCCCTCGGGTGGGACATCAGGAATTCAGAATCTCACTGACTGACACTGGTCTTGGAGATTGGCTGCACCCCTATGAGTTCGGGCCCCTTGCAAAGTCCTTCTGCTTTGACACTTTGTTAGATTTTGTTCCTCTCTCCCAATTCACCATTTAGGTGACTAAATATCTTTCAAAAACAAACGCCTATTTTCTCTTGATTGAGCTATAATTTGCTCTATTGTTTTACCATTCAGTTCTGGTAGTTTATAAGAAATATCAAAAAGTTTCCCCACTGTTCGTGAACATTCCTAATTATGTCACAGACAAATTCACTTGCCATGGCATTTATGACGCCGTTTTGGAAAGTTGGAGAATACTTCTATCTTCTCGTCGGGCTGTGTGAAGACTTTGTCAAGCCTTCCATCAGCCCTGTGTGCGTCCAGGAGGCTGAGCTTCTGTCCTGTCTGTGGTGGTCGCCAGACCTGGGACTGGCGTGTTGATGACCCATGTAGAGTCGTGATATTATTTCTTCCACGTGGGTGCTGCTTATTTGGATTTAGTAGTGAATTTAGGGAAGTAACCCACATTCTATCTCATGTTGTCTTACGTAGTTACTCAGGCAGCCACACACACACTTTTTCCACTGTGGAATACAGGCGGTGGGTGTGAACAGGGGACTATGTGAGTGCAGGACCCAGGGAACCTAGATGAGCCTTTGCAAGGGTTGGCCAGGAGGTGCGGAATGGCGGGGGTGGCTCCTGCAGCTTGGCCAGTGTCTTTTAACTAATTTCTGAACAGCACCCAAGCATGTCACCTTGGTGGTCACTTAGCCATTTCCAACAGGGAAGCAAAAGCTGATATTGTCTGTCTGAGCAAAGACCAAGTGTCTTGAATTGGGCTTTCCTTGTAAAAATAACTCTGCAAGCACGATTTTTAAGTTCCCACACTAAAAATATTCAGGAGACACAATTTACAAAAAAAAATCTCTTTCACTGCTCAAAAGCACTTTTTTTTTTTTTGTAATTTATACTAAGCCCTTTAGAATGTCATATCGGTCTTTTATTAGTAACCTTGACAATATGATTAGACTCCAAAAAATGTCCACTTGTTAGTGAACGGCTTTCATTCTCTAAACTTTAAAGAGGCTGCTCAGCTATGACCAAAGCATGCTCCAATTTTTAATTTTTTTTGCAAGGAAAGAAGCCCAGAAGATGATAAAATATATGGTTAGACTATCCACTTGATTACACATATCTGGAAACAGTTAAAAAAATGTGATTGTATTGAGAATTTATTTTAACAAACTATTTAGATGCTATAATTTGGGCAAAACTTTAACTTTCACTTTCTGAATTAGAGTTAACTTTAAATTTTAATTATAAAGACTATTTTGTTAAAATATAGGGAAAACGTAATTTTTAGAAACATTTATTTTTCTAGTAACAAAGCCTTTGTCTTTTTAAATGTTATTTCCTCTTCATTCTGGGTCAGATCCTATTTATATTTTGCAGAGATGTTGCCACAAATAGTGTAAAGATAAGTGGCTAAAGTTAAAGTGAGACGCATTTTTATTTATTTTTGCTAAAATATCACTAGCTACATTAATCGAAATGCATTTTGATAACATTGATCAAGACTGGGGGGGGGGAGAAAAGAAAAGAAAAGAGAAGAAATAGAAAAGCAAGCAAGCAAGAAAAAAACCAAAACGAACAAGCAAACAAAGTAAAGCAAGTCCCCCAAACAGTGCCACAGAAAACTGGAATCACAGCCCCCAACTTTAACCTTCCTGGAGAGATCTTGTTGTGCTTTTAAAAAGTGCCTAATATTGCTCCCCAGTCTGTTCCCTGCCCGTATGTTATGTAAATGCCGGTGTTCTTGCTCACGGTAATTTGGATGAGCCACAGCAGACATATAATGCTTCCTCTTTTAATAGGTGCAAAGTGAGTTATTGTCACAAAGCAGATATGAAAAAAGGATATGAAAGAGAATCTTGCCTAATCTTTGTAATGCGGGTTTGCGAGGGCGCTAACATGGTCACCTGAATTATGCATGCCTATTGTGCTCAAATATCATAAATCGGGGCATGAATACCCTCCAAATCATTTTCAGTGCGTGAACATTTATATACAGAGCTCTTGAGCACTGCAAAGACAATTAGTCATATTTGTATGCCGGAATTAATTGAGAGTGAGATGCGGGAGGCAGAAGGAGAGAACAAAGAATGCTTTTTGTCAGTTCTTCCAACTGACAGGGATAATTAGATATATGAAATTGAAATTCCTCAGCAGGGGGTTTCTGTTGACAATGAATTTTCTTTTGATTCCATTCTGTTATTCTTTTATGCTGTCATCTGTGGCAATTTGTTATTCAGCTTGAAGCTTAAAAAAGCAAAGCATTCCGCTTTTATGAGTAGATGATGTCAGTTTGTACACTGCTGGGAAATAGATATTAAATGTAATCTTTAAACTAAAAAAAAAAAAGAAAAGAAAAGAAATAAAATACAATCAGTTAAAGAGACAGTGTGCTGTTTACGCAGCCTGCAGAGGAGAAACTTCATCAGAAACATCAGAACTTGTTCCTGGTATTTGAAGTTGTTCAAGCCCCATTGATTCGGTACCTTGACTGTGGCTCCGCTGTTCTTCGGTGTTGGGAAGCTCAGGTGTGCAGCACCCATGGCACCCAAAGAGAGCAGTGGCAGAATCCTGCCGCGATCTCGCTTAGTCTCAGCTTCGTTTATCTTCACCACGCCGGAAGCATTATTCCCAGAGTAGTTCTCGTCTTACTTCTACCCGGATCACAGGCTGCCAGCGTGGTGCGTTCTTCAGGAAGGAATGTGAAGAAAACCTTAGACCAACCTCCCCAAGTGTGAGCAGCCTGTATTATTCACCCAGGCTGACTGGTGAACTTGACCGAGAATGTTTTATACTTTAGACGTTTAGCCTGCAGCTCACGTGGGGTGCTCCCACCTGCAGAAGGAGCGTGCCGTGGTGTGACACAGACCTGGCCCGTGTCTCTCCTCCACCCCCAACTACTTTTGTGGACTGTGGGCAGGATTGTCACTTCCTTGGTCCTTCCTTCTGTCATCTGTAGAGGTGATGTGAGGCGCTAGCTCGCTGCTCCCTGTGAGGAAGGATCCAGCTCAGGGCCTGCTGTGTGGTGGGCACGTCTTGAAAGATCCCTGCTGCCCGCCTGGGGAATAAACTTCAGCTGATTTTTCCATGCGTGGGTCCCACCCACTCGCTCCTTTCAAGCAGGCACACCGAGGCCCCAGTTCCAAAGGCACGTGATCGCCCCTGGCAGGAGAGCAGTGCAGAGACACGGGTGGCCCTGTGGTGCTCAGACTCTGCCGCGTGGCTCTCAACTCTGTGAGCTGCCCGTGCCACCCCCCCATCCCCAGCATGCTTCGTTTACATGCCATCTCCTGGACCAGAACACTTAGGGCAGGGCACAAGAGTCTGGGTTGCATCAGCCGTCCTGGTGGCTCTTTCGTGAGCTAAGGTGTGAGGATCACTCCCTCGGGCTGGGTGCTCTTGGAGGATACCTGGGTTCCCGAGTGTGTCCCTGCTTCTTCGCCAGTGCCCTGCCACATAGAGGCAGGCCTGCTCTCTGCTTCTGCTTCGTTAGCTGAAATGTTCACGCCGCTGGTGAGGCTGGTTGCTCCGTGGGCACAGAAGCTGCAGAGGAACATGCCTCCAGAATGGCCACTCTTTCTGGACTCAAACAAAGCTACTGCCGCAGGTGACAAGATTGACGGTCAAGGCCGATCCTGACAACCACACAAGTGCAAGGATGAGTCAGAACATGGCGATGACAATGTGGCATGGCCTGTGACCCAGCAGGCGCAGGCGGTGTGCAGAGTGTGGGGTTGGGGGGCCTGCAGAGTACAGGGCATCGTGTAGAGCATGGGTCCTATCTTAGGGGTGATCATGGTGTCAGCAGAGTTTGGATATAATTTTCTGCTTTCTTCTAGAAATACAAGGTAAATGATTTCCCTGTTTGCGCACTCTTTTCTTCCTGTTTTGCTTTTCCCCTTCTCGTCTGCCTGCAGTTTTCTGTGAAATACCCTTTACATTCCTCATCTTTAACATTCCTCTCCCTCTGCCTTTTCATTTCATCCATCTCCAGTCCTCTCAGAGTTCGCAAGGTTTATTTCTTCAAAATGAAAGTTCCTTAATCAAAATCAGTATCCCGGTGACTGAATTAAAAGCAACAACAACACAAAAATCTAATTTTTGTCAAAAACAAAAATCTTAGGAGTTGTTAGCCAACAGTGTGTTCCAACTTACCGCTGTGCGTGTAAATATGCCATGTAGAGCCTCGCTGAATGGGACAATTCTGCACTCAAAGGGCCTTATTTAACTAAGGAATCATTTTATGCAAATGTAAGGAGAGGAGGCCAAGAAAAGGGAAAGGTCACCCATTGACACGAGAAGCCGTGAAGGCGGGAGCCCGAAGCTGAAGACAGAACCATCAGGTCAAGCTCTGGGGAAGGAGTCCATGAATTCAAACCAAAACAAAAGCCATAATTCTTTTTAGGACTGAATTAAATGAGATCAAATCTCTCTAAAGTCCCTAATCAAAATATTGACTTTTTTTGGAGAAGAGTTATTGTTTTGTGTTGTTTTTTAGCCTCAAAGCTGGAGCTTCAGAGAGTTGAGCAGGTGAAGGGCTCAGGCTGGAGACAGTGTGTTACTTTCTAGATGGTCATTGTCAGAATGTGGGATGTTATCTACTATCATCCCCAAGAGGCTGAAAACCTGTCCGCTGTGGGTGCCAGTCAGGACCACACGTCAGAGTTGCTAAGGGAATGTCTGTGGTCCCTCCAGCCATTTGACAAGCATTTTCCTTGACCCTCCTGTGTGTCAGATGATGTAATAGACTCAGAGAAAGCCAGCCAGTCTGCCCAGGGTGAGTCCAAAGAAGCACCCCAAGAACATGGTGAAGTTCATAGCTTCATAGGTTCAGGGTGACGCTTACCTCCTATCCAAGGAGGTCATCAAAGCTTGCTTGATCTGAGATAATTAGCCATGTTTGGACTATAAAGTAGTTATTACTTGTTCAACAAGTGTCAGAATTGTAATGCTTTTGACCTCGCTTGTGAACGTAGGAACCTGGGATGAGGACACCATCTGGGATGAGGTGCACTGACCCTGCGTTGGCTGATCTGCTAAGCAACAAATTAATGATGATGTTTCATAGATCATGAAGGACAGTTTTGTAAATATCTCTCTACATTAAAGCAGGACACGTTTTCCTTGAATTTTATCAGGAATAGACACTTCGAGGAATTTCCTGGCAGCACAGCTTATGAATGTAAGGGGATTGCTAAATGAGCATTCAGGTCAGCATGCCGGACATGCCCAAGGCACAGGGGACTCACAAGGGGGAGGCCTGTCCCCACTGGACTCTCTGATAGACAAGGGGCCAGGCTAGCCTGGGACAGCTGGCACTCACTGAGCAGAGGGCTTGCCCAGAGTGACACTGGGGGGCAGAGGGGAGCTTCGGAGCACCTGGAGGTGGCAGGGCTCTTCCTGGAGACCCTGATACCTGGGGTTAGCGGGTGGGTGGGAAGAGGATGTCACAGAGCTTTAACACGGTGACAAAACCCACAGAGCTGGAGAGGACATCGGTGGTCATGTGACTTGTGGGTGGGAGCAGGATGGGGCCTGTAGCCATGGGGAATTCATGGTCCAGGGAGCTGAGTGGACCTGGTGGTTCTCCCCCCGCAGGGAGGAGGCGGGGGCTGGAGCGAGGTGGCCACACCCAGCTGGGCGGTGTGGTGCTGTGCAGACCCAGTGTTGGTGCCCTTGTCAGCACCTGAGATTATTCATAGATTACTTTGTGCTGTGATAGTCGGATGGGACACATAGCCACATCCTCACTGTCCAAGTTTTGTACTTTGCTCTAATTCAGGCAGCTTGCGGGATTTTAAGCCGAGCCTGCAGGATCTCCCCTCAGAGTGACAGCATAACCCTGGAGAAGGCGGGGGTGGGAGGGGATGGCATGACTCTGGAATCTGGGTTTCCATGGGGCATCCAGGTGGGGACCCCAGGATGGGGAGACGCAGGCCCCATCTGCATCTGCTGGGAATGTGTGGCTCGGAGTTCATGGGCAGGCCCCGGCCCTGGCCTTGTGTTTGTAACAGGGTCTGGGAAGCTGGAAAGAATTGGGTTCCAATTTTATAGCAAGAAAATATAAAATTGCACCAAATGAAATTCTGGCATTTATTAAAAATCATCTGTAACTAGACAAACTTGTCATCTGACGAAGCTCACACTTGCCATTCAGTTGATCACTTCGGGATCAGACATGATTTATCTTTGGAATTGGACTTTCCTCAGAGATAGAATAATTTGAGGAAACTAACTTATAACTCTTTTCTGTTGTTTAAACAAATAATTACCCATCCCCGGACCCTCTCACAACAACCCAGAATGAAAATGGCATCCAGTTTAGCCACACTCCCTGGACACTCTGCAGCTGTGTCCTGCCTGGTGAGTTGCTGCTGGTCATCTGCTGTGACTGGGCGGCCGTTCACTGGGTAAAGCCCCCAAGAACGAGCCTGTGGTTCGGCCGTGCTCCTCTCTCCTTGTGATCTGTGGAAGCGAAGCTGCTGGTCCCTTGTCCACTGCTGTCGAAGGCTTGCCCTGGGCATGTGGGAAATGACCACATGGTCTGCGGCGGGAGGCCGTGGGCTGGGCCCACAGAGGCTCTGTGGTCTGCCCCTGACTCGAGCACTGTGGCCCAGGCAGACCTGTCTTCCCAGAGCTCTTTGCTCCGCTGTCCTTTCAAGGCCCCTTTTCTCTACCCATCGATCAGTTGACCTATCGCGTCTATCTTACCTAATCATCAGAGACCTCTTGATGTTTCCTTTCTTGGACATATTTCAATGTTGTGTGCACGCAGGCCTGCTCTGCGGGGAGGTGAAGGAAGCAGGTGGTGACGCAGAATGTGTGGCTCTGAGTTTGTGGGCTCAGACCCTGGGTCTTGGCTCAGTCTCAGCTCTGTAGGTCTAAAACGGGGCAGTGACACCCCCTCAGTGGCCAATATGTACAGGACTGAGATTGATGGGGCCAATTAAGTATAAAACTAGAAAATAGATGAACTCTTAAATCACACTTTATATTAAAATAAGTTCCAGAGAGGCAACAAGATTGAGAGTAAAAATGGGGACATGAAAGCATGCGAAGAAACTATGAAACAATATTTAAAATATATTCTTCAATTTGGAAGACCTTAAATTGTAGCACAAGAATCTAATTGGTAAATTCAGCTGTTTAACTTATTCTTTGCTTAGCCTAAAGATACATGACAAACTAGAAAGAATGTTGATGATTTGTATCATGAGGAAAAGTAATTTCCTTAATATATAAAGAGCTCTTACAAATCAAGAAGAAAAGGCAAAATACTTAATAGAATACTGGGCATAAAATGTGAATTATTTTTTTACAAGTAGCTCTTAGACATATAAAAAAGTCCCCAAGCCTTATTCTTAATAAGAGAAAATCATATTACAGCAACACTGAGTTACCATTTTGTATTCATGAGATAGGCAGAGATCTAAGAGCTTGATAACATATAGCTGAAAAGACAATCTTTAAAATTGCTGATGGGAGTGTAAATTGGTAAAACTTCTAAGGAAGATTCTTGGTAAGATTTATCACTTCTAAGGAGGATTCTTGGCAAGATTTATCATAATCACACATACGTCCTGTGGCTCAGTAATCCTGCCTTTAGAAATTTGTCCCATGGGTATGTGAAGTAACACATTGTTTGTGAAGGGAAAGATAGGAAAGAAATTAATGCCTCTCCATAGGGGCCCCTGAGATACTCTCTGTCACCCTGCAGTGGAATCCAGTCTTTGTTTACATATTCATTTGCTTATACATCTACGTAAGGAACAATGGACAGAGAGAGAAGAGTCTTTCTAAATGCAATGAAACCATCTCTGGGGTACCAGGTTCAATAAAGCCAGATTCAGAACAGTGTGCAGAATTTGCTGCAATTAGGCGCAACCCATAGCAGAGCAGGAGGGTTCAGACTTATGTGACTGGCGAGTTCCTGGAACATCTCCAGGTGGGAGACCAGGGGACTGTCATTGTCACCACTGGGATAGGGAACACCAGCCAACGTCGGAGGTAGCCCCCACTGTATGCCTTTGTGTTTCTTCTGAATTTGGAAACATGGGAATTATTAATTAAAAGGCTAAAGAAAAGATTAAAAAGGAAAGTGAGTTGTTATCCAAAGGGCTGTCTGTAAAGTATTTGGCCATGCGATGTGAAAATAGTATCGGAGATGGCTGGAAACTTTCCGGATGCCCTTGTGGTCAGAGCCACTCCCTCAGGGAACGGGGCCTGGGCTGGTGAGGGCAGAGCCAAGAGTGAGGCAGACAGATTGCTGTGTTGATTTGGGCAGATCAGACAAATAACTTTGAAAGACCTTAGGGTAAGTTCCTCGTATTCTCCCCAAAGCACCTCAAATGATGAGCCAAGTCTTGCGTGTGCCCTGTACATTGGTGGCAAAGTTTACAAGGTAGCAAAGAAAATTACCCTAAAGCTTACTTTCCTTCCTGTAGTTTGAATACTTCTGGAATAGTTGGGCAGTGTTTCCACTCCTGAGAGTTTTCGGTTTGTTTCCCTGTTAATGCCTGGGAGAAGCAGGTGCCTGAGAGGGTCAGAGAGCCCAGGGGACCTTTGCCGCCCTTTGCTTCTCTTCCTCGCTCTCACTGCTGCTATTTAAACATTTGTTCTACCACTTATAGAGGTGAACAGAAAGGGATGAGTAAGGAGAGAGGAGCAAGGCCTGGACCTTCTCTCTACCCCGTCCCCAAGGCTGAGCCCTGCACCACTGGGTGACGGACAGTGTTTGCAGGTGACATAGACGGTTATTGAAGTCCCGAGTAACCTCAGGGTAACTCCGTGTTAACAAAGATGTTTGCCTTATCCCTGAGTGGCGTCACGTGTCTTGATTTGATTTCACCTTCAGGCACTGTTATTAAGTGCCTTCTGCGTGCCGGCCTTGGGGAGTGGACCCTCTGAGCAAAAGCCATGCCAGCCCACACAGCGCTTAAGAAATGGCATCTTCGCCAGTTAGCTGGCTCCTTCACAGTCTGTTTTATATCTTCATTTATAAGATTGTGCTCAGCAGTCTTGGGAGCTGCCCTTGGTGCTTGTGATCAGATTCTCCACGTGTGCCCTTCAGATGCCTTTCCTTCTCAGAAGCCCCTGCTCGCCAGATCCACCCTCTCTCTCTGCCACCTGTTTTGTTTTGCACGATGCACTGTACAGACAAAACTGCTGCTTGTACCATCCTTCTGGAGAGCGAACCGAATCATGGCTGCATGGCTGCAGGTGCTCTTGCTGTCTCCCTTCTCAGCCCTGGCGCCATCTCCGCGGCGTTCCTGCCACCTGTGTGCGGCCCCCGCCTCTGCAGCAGGGCAGAGTCTCACGCCCGGGGCTTCCTCCTGGCCTGCCTTTCCAACAGCCTGCTATGTGCTCCCTATGCTGGCCCCACCTGGGTCACAGCAGGGTCACACTGCACCGTCTTTCCTTGCAGATCTTCCTTGAGATTAAGTAGACTGCTCAGCGCGAAGCCCCTGGCCCTGTGCTGGGCAGCCGCACCTGTCCCTGGCTCACTGCGGCTGTTTCCTTGATAAGATGCGTGAAACCTGCACCTCCTGGCACACCTGCTGTGTCTGTGGTTTGCCGCCACTGGCGACCCTGGCGAGCTCCGCTGAGCCCTGTGTGTCACTGTTTCCCCCACGTGGGTTCTGGGGTCCTCAGGGCTGGACCAACACTCTCAGAGGTCATGTAAGTCTCATTATTCAGACATCTGGGGAAGGAGAGGAAGTTTCTGCCTCTGTTCATCAGCTTTTCAACTATGGACCGGTTGGGTGTGGTTTTCACATGCGTGCACACGTGTGTGTGTGTGTGTGTTCACTTGACCGTGATGGTGGTTTGAAGGCAGCAGCTGCGAGAAAATGACCCTCGCTTCTGAGGGCCTGACATGTCCAACACACGGCCAGATGCTGCAGGAGCCGGTGGGGTGCCGGAGGTGGGTGGCTGGGACTCGGCTCTGCCCAGCCCTTGGACACCTCCTTCTCCCTGATTGGGTAAACATCAGGACGATGCCCAGTGGAGCCACTTGTGTGCCATTTAAGCTTTCCCCCCAAGATTCCTCTTCAGAGGTTGGGAATACTTTCCCTTAGGAAGTTAATGGCCAAGGTCATCACCTGTTCTCCATTTGAGCCCCTGGGGTCAGCACCTGCCTACTCCAGTCACTCCCATGGGCCCGGGGTCTCCCAGCAGCCCAGTTCATGTGGCACTGCTGGAGGGGTCCGTGGTGGGACAGTGGGTATCTGGCCAAGCCCCACCACAGCTCCAGACCTGGCCTCTGCAGGTTTCACCCCTGACCTGAAATGGCAGGTGGGACATGGACTGTGGTGACAGCTGAAGGTCTGCTGAAGAGAAGAGCATCACTGTCCCCAGAGGGTGCCCTGTCCCGGGCTGGATGGAGCCTGCCCGTCCTGGTGGGAGGGTCCTAGAGACCCATTTGCTGAGAAGTGGCAGGTCAGAGCCCTCTGTAGGAGGGTTTGTGCTGGGGCTGGAGTTGAGCCTGCCCTGGTGGTCGGGCCTCCCTCTGTGGCAGCGTCTAGTGGGCCTCGTGAGGCTGTAGTGCTGGGGTCAGGCAGCCTCCTCTCTGTCACCAGCTGGGCGGGCCCCTAGGCTGCACTGTCCTGGTGCTGACATTCACACCCAGAGGTTCTGGAGGCTGGAAGCCTAGGACCAAGGTGCCAGCAGGTCCAGTGTCTGGTGAGGGTGGTGCCCTGAGTCACAGATGGCCCTTTCCTGGTGTGTCCTCTGTGGAAGGACGAGGGTCTTCCCGGGGCATCTTTTTTGAGGGTGCCTATCCCATGCCAACGACACGACCCTAAGACCTGCACCACTTTCTAGAGGTTGTGAGTGCCTTGGGGGGAGGGTGTCAGCACGTGGATTCTGGGGGCCCAGAGTGCTTATGACCGTGATATGTGGTCTGGCACTGGCTAGGGGTAGGAGAGGGGTGTTTCCTGCTTGAGGGGGCTCCAAGCTGAGAAGGGTCCTTTGCAGAGGTCATCCCAGGTCATAGCAGTGGGGCAGAGTCCTGACTATGTCTCTGCAACAGTTGTCCCCAGCAGGTGCTCTGAGGGTCAGGAGAGTGAGGACAGCCTAGGCTGGGGTGACTCCTGGTTGGGCAGGTGAGAGAAATGCCAGGTGCGTGTGTGCCTGACCCAAGACAGGTGGGGTCGGAATGGGGAGGAACCAGTGTCTCCATCGTGAGTGTGCCCAGACTGTGGTGATGCCGGTGGGAGGAAGATGGGACCGGGAGGCGCTCCATGTTTGCAGGCAGATAAATATGGAAAGTGCACACATGGTTTTCCGTAGCCTGTGCCTTTGTGTCTGTCATGGTCTAAGGAGAGTGCTGCGTGGCCATTAGGAGCATGCAGGGGACGACCACCGCCCGGGGTATAGGCCATTGGTCCCATGTGGTCCCAGGCCCAGCTCCCTCAGTTGAGAACCACAGTAAATTGCTGTTACCTGCCTCACTAGCTTGTCCTTCAGAAACTCATATTGCCTTGAACTGTAAATTTGAATGTACAGTATTCAGAGGAAGGAGGACATCACACATCCCGCTCAAATGACACGCTTTATCCAGAAGACATACTTTGCAGTTACCAAGAGGTCAAAAGCACGTCATTAAAAATATATGTTCAGAAGAAAAGAACCAATTATCGTTCACATGATAGGAGTGATCAATATAATTAAGAAATGCACTCTCAAAAAAAAGACTAATGAACAGTATATATCCTGGCAGGATTGATACTGTATGGGCTAATTAAATATTTATCGCATGTCAAGGCCCAGTGCGGCAGGACGGGCAGGAGCGTCCGTCGCTGGGGAACCTGCTGTGACAGGAGCCACGTGCCTGCAGGTGACGGGGGTGGCGGCCCACCGGGAGCCCCGTGTCCTGCTCCTGTTCCAGGCGCCCCAGGTGCAGTGCTCAGAGCAAGTCCCGTCACTTACCCCATTACATTTTATTTTGCAACTGCTTCTTTGGTAAAAAATACGGATTCTGGGGTGGCACCTGTGGCTCAGTGAATAGGGCGCTGGGTTCTAACCCAACCCTGGCCAAGATGCAACAACAACAAAAAGCCAGGCGCCTGTAGTCCCAGCTACTCGGGAGGCTAAGGCACAAGAATCACTTAAGCCCAAGAGTTTGAGGTTGTTGTAAACTGTGACTCCAAGGCGCTCTACCTGGGGCAACATAGTGAGACTGTGTCTCAAAAAAAAAAAAAAGCGGCCCCTGTGGCTCATCCAGTAGGGCGCTGGCCCCATCTACCGAAGGTGGCGGGTTCAAACCAAGCCCCTGCCGAACTGCAAAACAGAAAAATAGCCGGGCGTTGTGGCGGGCGCCTGTAGTCCCAGCTACTCAGGAGGCTGAGGCAAGGGAATCGCCTAAGCCCAGGAGTTGGAGGTTGCTGTGAGCTGTGTGATACCACGGGACTCTACCGAGGGCAATAAAGTGAGATTCTGTCTCTACAAAAAAAAACAAAAAAAATGGATTCTGTCTTTTTTGGAATCAAAACTGTATGGCTGGCTTGCTGAGAAGGAGGTAACAGACCATCTTCATGCTCTCTTGATCCAAAAAATGGAAACAGGAGGAGGAAGTAAAGTAAGTTTTGGAGAACACACACCATGGCTTCTAACAGAGGGACTCAATGTGGAGTGTTTGTCCTGTGTTAGCAGAGTCTGCAGGGCTCCCGCGCGTTCTCCAGACCTCCGTGGCTCCACGTATCAGGCTGATATTTTCTCACAGCCCAGTTGGGGCTTCCAGTCTGCCCTGGTGCCTAGGGGACCACTGTCTGTGACGTGGGCCTCGTTGGAGTCTCTGATGCTTTTCATTAGGACCAATGAGCAAAGAGCAGGAGGATCAGTCCCCGGATGGGGCAGGTGGGATGTCACCTAACCTGTCACTCCTGGGGGTCAGCTCCCTTGCAAGGGAGGCTTGTCTTTCTGTGTCCCAGAAAGCAGAGACCAGCAGGTGAGGATTGCTGCGTCCGTAGCACAGTCTCAGAGATGAGAACTGCCCCATCGTGGTGTCTTGGAAGGCAGGACGGAGGCCCTGGAGGTGCCGTGTGGGCTGCCTTTCTCCTCGGTTCCAGGATCGTTGTAACTGGGGGCTGCCCTGGATCTGCAGGTGACATGTCAGCTCTTCCTGAGGTGCCCAGCCGGCTGCTGTGGGGCAGGGTGGCCGGAAACCGGAAGAGTGCTGGAGTAATGTCACAAGTTCCTGGCGCTCTTCTCCGTGTGTGGGTTCTCCTTGGTCAAAAGAGAGAACCTCCTGCCCTCACGGTCTCCCGGAGCTGCCCAAGGGGCCCTCAGCTCCACCCAGCCCCACTCAGACGTAGCAGTTGGGAGGCTACATCCCCCTTTGGCCACTGGCCATGGCCGTGGGGAGGCTTCCTCCCAGACTGTCTGGTGGTGAACGCACGCAGGACGAATTCCACAGAAGGGTTCTGAAGAGCCCGGAGTCCTTTGGGGACAAAACAGTTGGCAGTCTGTTCATCAGAGGTTTGCAGACTCTGGCTCTTGCTATGAGGACAGAATGGAAAGTGGCCTGAGTCGTAGAAAGGAAGACAAGTCTGATCCGAGGACATGACAGTGCCCACGGCCAGGGGGCTGTGTCCTGCTCCTTGGAGGAGGACCCTTAATAGCGTCCTTGGAGCCTCGACTTCTCCTCTCCATGTGCTTGTCCCTTGGCCCAGTGCCAGCCTGGCCGGGAGGTGCTGGTCTTCCTTCCTCCCTGTTAGCTCCTCTAGGAGGAGACAGCTGCCCGGGGTGTCTGGAGCATTGTGCTTTGCGGGGCATTGTCTGGGATATCAAGGTCAACACGGAAACGCATTACAGCTGTTGTCCCCAGGGTCGGTTATGGAAATAAGATGTCTATCTCCCAGAGTTCGCTCAGCAAGGGAAAAAAAAGTTAAATAAATAGAAATAAATAAATAAATCTCAAAAAGTAACTCACAAACATTTTTGCAAATATAAAGTGCTTGAGCTATTGTGTCCTGAGGGTATAGAATTAACTCGCATGATGATAATTTATATTTTATGTGAGTTTTATTTTTATACACCTGCTTTTCTTTGCAATTCATGAAAAAACATATTGATATCAAGGCCATTGTGCTGTCACAGAATCCGTAATCCTAACTGGGAGACTTCACATCAGCACGACATGTTTCTTCTATGCTAACTCCAGCAATTTAGAAAAAATAAAGGTTATAAACAGCTAATAAAACGTCCCCATTTGTCAGTCTGATACATTTGCTTTCCATTCAATGGAGTCACGTCTTTCTTCTTAGTTTTGAAGAAAAGGCTGCTGTTGCTGGAAAGGGGAAGAGCTCGTGTGTGTGTCCAGAAGAGCTATGGCCACAACCCTCTCAACTCTGCACTAGTATTATTCTTCTCTTCACCTTCCATTCTTTCAAAAATGTGAAAATCCTCTTATGTTCTGGGCTTGTATTAATACAGAAACGGGGGCCAAGCAGGATTTGGCTCACGGGCAGTCACGTGCTGCCCTCTGGGTGGTCAGTCTGCCTCCATCACGTGTGTGGGGTGTGGGGACTCTGCCCTCATCTCTGATGCTCCGTTTGCCGGGGATCTGCCCCGCCACCTCCCCAAAAGTTGTGGTGAGAATTAACCGGGTGTTTGTGTCACTGCTGCTGTTACTGTGGTTGCTGTATTATTAGTCTCTGTTACTCACCTGGAAATTCAGGAGCTTCTGGGCTGCAGCTTCAGCTGGAGCAAGGGCCAGGTGGGGTGGCTGGGCTTCCTTCTGCAGCTGTGTCCTGGCCTGCGGGGGAGGAGTCCAGACCGACCAGACCTTTCAGCCCTGCTGACCTGCTGCAGGGGAGGCGTCCAGATCTTGTGGGAGCCTTTCCCGCCGTTGTTGGCCTTCCCTCCCTCCTGTCTGTCCTGGTGCCTGGTTTTTCTAGAGCATACTTTATGGCGATGAGACATCCACTGCCCTGTGACAGGTACAGGGTCTTCAGCCCTAGAAGAATGGAGATAGGACAGGTCTATAAAGCTGCCCGTGGGGTGTATGTGCTTTATTTATGGTCGTGTGAAATGTGGGCAAGGCTCTGGGTGCCAGGAGTGAAAATTCAGTGGGAGGTGAATGTTTTCTTGTTCAAAAGGTAGAAACTGTTGGATTTAAGAAACCTCTTTCTCCACTTCCGTCCCAGCCCTCGGTGCGCAGCTTGTGCATGGTGTGACAATGTTTTTCACTTTGAAGAAAGAAGCATTTAAGGAAAGACTGAGAGAAGCTGGCTTCAAGTGAGGACGCCATCCAGGAACAGGGGACAGGCCTTCCCAGGGTCTGTAGCTCACACAGTTGTCTCTGGAGTGGATGACGCTCCGTACCAGCCACCTGTTCCCTGGGAACCGTCACCCCCTCCAGGGAGCTGAAATAACAGCATGAGGACCCCAGAGAGTGCATGAGTGCACTCTGACCTCTACCTTGGAGAAAGATAAACGATTTCCTGGCTGTACCCAATCCTGGCGAGGCTCAGGAAACCAGAGGCCATGGCCCTTGTGGGAAGTCACTCTCCCCCCGAGGATAGGAACCAGGCCACCGGGTTTTGTTCTTGTGAATAAAATGCCCATTTCTTCCTTCCACTCTATTTTTTAAGATTAAAAGATTGAGAACAGCAATAGCAATTATCAATGGCAGATAGGGAACAAGTAAAAGCAGCATTTTATTCCAATGTTTGTGTTTGAGTGTGTGTTTGGGTGTAGGCACTGATCTCTTAATGTGAGATTTGGTTGATTTCACCTTTGGGTCAGTAAAAAGATTCACCAAAAATTAATCAAATAATTATTACAGTGAACCGATACTTACAAAGAGGGAGAATGGTCTTTAAACCCATACGTGTCATAAAGGAGACAGGAATCCTTCTACAGCTCTGGGTCCTTCACATGCAGGGGGTGCGCGGGGTGTCCTGGGATTTGAAGAATTGACGCTGGAGTGTCATCTGCTCCACATCTGGGAATTCTTTGGAGAACATTCCTTCACAGGGTTCTCTCTCTCTGTGGTAATTTTTAGTCTTTTCTTTCTTTCTTTCTTAATTCGAGTGAGTCTAAAATTAGAATGTGCCCTGGCGGGGCCTGCTTGCCTGCGTCCTCTGATGGTGTCTGTGTGTTTCCCATGGCTGGTGGCAGCCCGACCCAGCCCCCTCCCATTCTCAGTGTGGGCTGGACGTGGTGCCCGGTGAGGATGAGGAGGCGGGGAGCCGAATGCAGACCGCCACGGAGAAAAAGACAGAAGGCGAGGAAGTCGGGTGGGGGACGGAGGAGCTGCAGGCTGGCAGTGGCTGTCTGGACCCCGAGCAGAGTTCTGCCTTATAATCCCTGTGTCTGGTCTCTGAATACTAACATCCGCGTCAGACTCGGAGGGGAGTCGCTCATCCACCAAGCGTCTGTCCCGTTTCCTGGGCTCCTGATACAGACGGGAGAGGGTGTGCAGGACGAGCGGTGATGTGATTTGCACCCGAGTTATAAGCCTGGCACAAAACTACTTTTCAGAAGACATGAGGAAAAACAAACATGAAAAGAAAAAAAAACGGGGGCCTAACTTGTTCTTCTAGAAGACGGTGAGCTGTGTGGAGGACGAGAGACCAGGATGGGGACCCAAAGAGCCTCATCACAGACCCGAATCCCAAGGCCATGGCCTGCCCATGCGTCCTGCTGGCCACTGTTGGCCACTGTGCCCCTGAGGGAGAGCGGGCCGGTCAGGCGTCCGGCGAAGGTGGGGCCCAGAGGCAGATGAGAATTCCTCCCAACCTGTTATCTCAGGATCACAGCCGCCCCCTTTCCAAGAAAGAAGTGTTATTATTATATTTCTAATTCCCTAATGTGTGACCCAGCAGCCCGTATCATCTCACCGTGAGTGAATAGAGGGTGAGAGGCCGGCTGTGTGGCCGGTGTTTTCAATATGCCCCCTGCCAGCCATTACATCACCCGGCTCTTCTCTAAGAGGATTTTCAGCAGGCTTGGCTTCGTTATTAAAATAGTAATTAATTTTTTCCTCTTCACAAAACCCAGGGACCTTCAGATGGAGGCCTCGGGAGTGAGGGCAATCTCCTTTTGAAAGTGGCCTTTCTGGAGGCCGTAATCGGCTCTCCTGCCCTACGGTACACATGTTCCCCAGTAAATGTGATTAAAGAGCCACACAAAAACCCCCTTGCAGAAAATTAATTCAGTTTCCAGAATAAAAAGTTTGATAAAGTTGTGCAATGCTCCAGTGACAACACATAATAGAAGGGTAGAGTTTTATCCCCTTGAAGGATAAATGAGTGGCCAGAAAGGTCCGGTAGTTCCCAGAGTAAAAACATCTGCTACAGCTAATTCACTTTAGCTTTTGATTGTAAAATTCATTAGCTATATCAGGCAGGGCAGCTTCCACACAGCGCGAGGAAGTACAGTTTCACAGGCCCAGCGCCCTGTGTCCTCGGCTGTTGGTGGGTCCAGCCCCCTCCACAGTGGGGAAAGTCCTGCCCAGAGGGCTCGGACACGCTGGGTCTCTTGTGGTTGGTGATGTGTTTGTGGTCTCGTGGGTCTGACTGTCCAGGTGGTTGCCTTCATTTCTAATCCCAAGAGAGGCCATCTGTAGCAGAGGCCAAGGCCAGGGTGAAATTCCTGCCCTGCTACCTGCTGGAGACTCAGCTGGCCTGACCTTCTGTCCTCTGCTCATAAAATGAGAGTAATTACACCTCCTTTTCAGTGGGGAATCTTGGCTGATAGGAACACTCTGCCTGGTTGGGGTCGGAGGGCAGCAAGAACATTTACTTTCTCTGGGAGCAGAGGCTGCCAACGTCTTGTAAAAGGTCAGGACCAGCCTAGGACTTCGGAATATGATATTATTTGGACATACAGTGCTTGCAATTTAATTGGATAAGGGTTTCAAGGTGAGGCCACTGGACGTAAGGTGGGCCCTGGGTCTAATGACTGGTGTTCCTGTTGGAAGATGAAAGATTAGAGAGACTTGAAGAAGGTCAGGAGGGCATAAAGGTAGAGACGGGAACTCCTGGGTCTCCTGGAGAGGAAAGGGCAGGCCGCTCTTGTCCCGATTTTGGACTTCTGGCTCTGGCCCTCTCCTAGAGTAAGTGCTGTTATTTTCAGCCACTCAGTGTGTGGTATGGAGCCTCCTGGAGTTAGGACGAGGCTACATCTTGATAACACATTGTGAGTTGAGCCTGTTGAGAGCTGGAAGTGGGCTTCATGTACCTGACAAACATCACACTTAGCCCAGCCTGCCAGACATGCCCAGAACATGCACCCGAGCCCAAAACCTGCCCAGAACATGCACATGAACCCACAACCTGCCCAGAACATGCACCCGAGCCCACACCAAGTCCAGAGCACACACAGAGCTGGCAGTGGGCATAGGCAGCGAGTGCTGAGCCCATTCTCTAGAGCAGTGCTGAACCTTTCATGTAATTTAGTGAATCCTGAAAGTGAGGCACAGACGGTGGTGGGGTGATTGAAGCACTGTGTCTGCTGAATAGATACTACTTTTGCATCACCATAACAAGTGTGGGCTGGACCCTGTGAGTTAGGAACTGTATTTTGTTGCAGCAGCTACAGGGTATGAGCACAAGGTGTAACAGGTGAGCCTACTTCCCGAGGTCCCCTGAGACCCTCAGAGGAGAGCCTTGATGTTGCCCATGCTCCACATAAAGCTGCTTCCCGGGAGAATGGAGGACCTCAGCCATGGCCTAAGTGGCAGTGTGGGGTCACTGTCAGGAGGCGGTTGGGCATGCAAAGCACAATTCATTAGGCCTGTCCAAGGTTTCATACCTTGTTGTAAAATTATTAGGAAAACTATCAAGAACCTCAAAAGGCTGTGGACTGTTTTGAATGAAGTCCCAATGCCTGCAGTGAGGTGTCTGTTCCCTCTCTGAGGGGAGCATCTGCCCCTGGGGTGCTCACGGCTGCCCCGTCTCGAGTGTGTCTGCTCCTGCCTGCCCGGCTCCACCATTTCACCCCAGGGGGTCTCAGGTACCCCCCACCCCCCGCCCCAGGCATGTTAGCCCTTGGAGGTCATTTCTCTTAGCTTCTGACTGTGAAACTAGTGCACTTTTGTATCAGTAAGTGAAAGAGAAAGAACCTCCCCTCAGCTTCTCTGTAGGTTTGTGGCACCCAAGGAGTGCGTGGTGGCACCTCCACGGGACTGACCTGAGGGCATTTCAGCAGGGCAGAAGAGGGGTGATGGTTCCTCTGTTCACTGTGTCTCGTCTTATCTCTCTTCTTGCAGACTGAATCGAGAGTGCAGGTGACCGTGCCCAGAGTGGAATAGGGCCTAGCTGATCCCCACCCCTCATGCGGCTGCCTACCCAGTACGTGGGATTCTCAGGAATGCGGTGGGAAGCGGGCTCAGACGTCCTTATGGGGGAGTTCATGCCGGGTGAGTGTAGAGGTGGGAATACAGTAAGGTGGGGCGAAAGTCCTGCCCGATGCAGGGAGCAGGAACTTTCCCGCCAGTGGTGTGAGTCCAAATGCCACCTGGGAAACTTGGCCTTGATGTGGGAGAGCAGAGGCATCAGTGCACGGCTGAAGGGCATTGATGAGGAATTTTGTGGACCCGAATTCTAGATTGTGTTCCATGCTCTTGGAGGAAGTTGCTTCTCTTCGGCTTCCTCAGTGAGGTGTGGGCAGGTGGGAACATGCGGTCACCCTGTTGCCCTGGACCCACCCGGGCCATGGGGTGGGCGGGTGCCTCTCTTTCTGGACAGCTCCGTGAGAAGTCTGCACTGTCTGGGTGCCCACCCCTCTCTGGCTCCTCTGTCTAGGACAAGTTATAGTGTCTTCTGGAAAATGAGAATTAGAGAAAAGATAGTGATTCAGATGCTGTGTTCTCATCACCAGCCAAGTGCTTCCCACTTAGCAGTAATGTGAAAGTTATGCAGCTTTTAGGGTGACTGATCTAGAAGAGAAAACTGGTGAACCCTCAAAGCAGAGTGGCTTTACGTATGGCTGGTCTTGTATTCTAAGGCTAAGATCCAAAGAAAAAGAAAAATTTACCAGGAAAAATTTCCTGCTATTTTCACATCCAGGGTGATAGAAACACTGAATAGACATTGCAACATTTAGTGTGGAAACGGGGATTGTGGAGTCAAGGGAGAGCATCCTGTTTCCTGGTGAGTGTGCATGCTCACCCGGGCACGTGCACTCACACACTCTTACCCACACGCTGTCACCCGTGCACTCACACATTGCACCTGCACACTTGTACACTCGCACCCACACGCACTCAAGTGCACACTCTCACCCACACATGTGTGCACTCATTAACTCTTTGAACCCCCTAGGATGTGCGTGGACCAGAGTCGAGGATGGGCGTGGGCGCAGAGTCGAGGATGGGCTTGGACCAGAGTCGAGGATGGGCGTGGGCGCAGAGTCGAGGATGGGCGTGGACCAGAGTCGAGGATGCGCGTGGACCAGAGTCGAGGATGGGCGTGGGCGCAGAGTCGAGGATGCGCGTGGGCGCAGAGTCGAGGAAGGGCATGGACCAGAGTCGAGGATGAGCGTGGGCGCAGAGTCGAGGATGGGAGTTCACCAGAGTCTAGTATGCGCGTGGACAATAGAAGAGGATGGGCGTGGGCGCAGAGTCGAGGATGAG
>CAUYON010064675.1:0-31065 GCA_963573935.1 Arctocebus calabarensis | reverse complement strand
GAGGACCTGCAAGTGTATCCTTGTGCTCTCCTTGACAAGACCTGTTCTCCCAGACCTCACCCTTCTCGGGTATCCTTTCTCACTATGTGTGGGGCAAGATTGGAGGTAATTTTAATGTATCTCAAAAACTATTTCCATTGTCGTTGCACTCACATACAATAACTAAAAGTCAAGACAAAACCCGGAAAATTAAAATAAAAAAGTGTTTATTAGGCTACTTCCATGATAATAAAATTAAGTACTAAAAGTAATGTAGTCTCTTAATTTTCTTCTTGATATGTGACTGTAGAGTGATAACTTAAAAGGGATTCTTCTCTTGCCTTGATAAAATGAGTTTTAATATAACTTTAAATTCAGTGTAATCTTTCATACTGAGTGCCTATAGTTGACCTTGGTATGGTGACCTTTTTCAAATCACTGGGAGTATTTGCATAAGGTGATGTCAGCAATAGCAATTTTCAGCCATCTCAAGAACTGCAAGCTAATAAATTAGAAATTCCTGTAGTGTCTCCAATGTTTTCACCTTAACTGCTACCATGTTTCCTATTTTTGTTTTCATTAAAGCATGTAAGAGTAAATTTGTTAAAAAAAAAAAAAAAGTGGAAGAAAAAAATAAAATGGAAATATCAGAACACTCTTTATGGAAGTGTGCAGAATCAGCTTCTACCCTTGTAGCTCTGGTTTCTAAAGCAGAATAAATCCCCCACCCCCACCAAAGACATGACAGAGTACCAATTACCTTCAAACAGAAAGGCCATGTTGTCCAGTAAAATGACTTAGAGCTTTGGGGACAGCTAGACCTTCATTAAAATGCTGACCGATTCCCTCACAAGGTGATTACATGTAATTTTTCCATCTTTTAAGATGGAGTGTCTTTTTCTGTAAAATGGGAACAATGCTATACCTAACCAATAGGGTAGAGGTGAAGATTAAGAGAACTATCATAATTTTGGCATACTATAGGTATTTAATAAATACCTATTCTTCTATCGGCTCTCTATTAGAAATAAAAGCTCCAAGAGTGATGAATATATTCCAAGTTGACTAATCCCATTCCTGATCTTTAACCTTTTCAGACAGAAGAACTTGCATCTGATTATTTTTTAAAGGCTAGAAAAGAAATTCATTAATATCTCTTAGTCATTTGTTCCAGTAACATCATTTATACCAAGAATGCCTTCTTCAAATCCCACCTAATAAAACTCAAGCTTATTATCCATCTACAACACGCACTCATGAAGAAGAAAAGAAATTAAAATGAGACTGCTAATTGTAGTTTGAGACCAATGGGCTTAAGAGCAAGACCTTGGAAGATTAAAATGTGCTGCCAGCCTATTAAGCCATCATTCTTAGAATCAGTTAGTCTCTTACCTCATATGCTAACTATCCCCAGTGAGTTGATAATAATTATGGTACCAACATGTACTGATCATGTGTGCATACCATAGCCTTGTAAAATACCGTGAATATAGAGATGAATACAAATTCTTTGATTGTCCTATGGGTTCTCTGAAGGAAAGCTTACCTATGGTGAAATCTAAGTGACTACCACTTTCAGATACTCAGTGGAGGCAGTATGTACCCAAGTTCTCTGCATCTGGATTTGCCACAGTTGCTGCTGGGTTGTGAATGTATCATGGTCATCTTTCATATCATGGAGAATGACTTGCAGTCACCTGGTTCTACCCATCTGAATACGGGCACACTGCTGGGAATATGATCCAGATTGACATGTGACAAACGGTTTGTCTGTAAAGGGCCACGCACTAAATATGCTTGTTTTTGTGGGTCATAGGGTCTCTCATACAATTATTTAGCTCTGTCTTCCATTGTAGCAGGAAAGCACCCATAGGTGCAGCTATGTTCCAATAAAGCTCACTTACAAAATTCTGGTGCACATAATTTGACTATAACTCGCTGACCCTAACCTAGTTTCTTTGGATCAGAATTTCTAGTTTCTGACCCTTAGCTTTTTATCCTGAGATTTCATACACACATGCACACACACATATTCTAATGGGACGTGGGACAAAAACCAAAAATAAATATTATAAAAAACAGTGGTTGTCCTGTTAGAGGGACTCCCTAGAGAATTTTAATAATAGGATAAATACTAAATTATATTATATGCTGATATAGCTCAGGGCTGGTTTTGAAACTCTCCACTAAACAACCATCTGAGGATTGTTAAGGTGGAAAATTGACTCAATTTAAAACAAATTACAAAAGAATAGTAAGACCATCATAGAGTTTTGCTGTGATTGTACTGAGTGACTGTCACTACATACACATTATAATTTATATCACTCCCCCACAACTGCCATCTGATAAGTAGAGGTAATTGTGAATAGACCTAGAAGTTCTACTTGAAGGTGTCTCAAACATCTTTGGAAGATAGCCACCCAGCCAGTCTCTTTACAATTTCTGGAAAGCCATTGACATTTAAGAGTAAGCAGGTGCTTTTCAATTAGATTTGATTTTAGAAGAGCCACTTGCATCCCATCTGAGATACACATATGATCTGCATAAGCATGTTAGAAGTCTTAAAAGTGCCTCTGAATGAGGGGTGAAATTACTAAGTTTAGAATATATTAATATTATCAGAACTTTTTGATAACTACTTCACATTTTTTTCTCTTTTACCCTTTGAAAGGGTTCCCATGTCATTTTATCTTGCAGATTTTATGCCAGACTCAAAGACTGAATGGGGCCATATGAGCTAATGTATAAAACTGCAAAAAAAAAAAAAAATCATGAGCAATACTATTAACCAGTGGTCCTGGTTGTATTTCTGTTGTGAGCTCCGCTTACTTCTTTTATTTAATCTTCTGTGACTTACCAGGGTAAAGAAAACAATGATGTTTTTGGCATTGTTCAGGTAAGTTGACCTTTCATACAGTGTTGCAGCAAGAAGAACCTGGATTATTCACTATTTTCATATGTTCACATCTGTAATTAAGACACCATCTTGCCCAAACTTCACATGTCTATAGCTGGAGTTCTGAGCCAAAAATTATGTTCATAATATATTTCTACAATACGGCTTTTTCTTCTCAAATCCGTGAACTATTTAGCATTTAGATAAGTTGTCAACACTTACTCCTTCCTCCCTTTTTTCCTCTCTTCCTATTTCTTCCTTTTTTTTCTCTAATTCTAAACATTTTTGTGGTACTCCTACCAAGTACCGTGAGACTTGGGGCTGCTGGATTTCAATGATGTAAAAAATTAAGCATTTACCCATCCCTTTATGCAAGAATTTGAATAGTCTATTCACAGCCTTATGTGGAAAAGAACAACTTTCTCTCCAATAAGTTTTGAAATAATGTAAAATTACATAGGCTATCTTGACCTTCTTCTGGAAGTATCAGAGATACCTCTCTTCTTACATTCTGGGAAAGCTTTCTCACTTGGCAGATGAGGAACCTTAACCTTCACAATCTTTTCTTTTGAATTTATGGACAGCATTTAGGGAGATTTCAATTCCCATTAATAGTATGTGCAACTGATCTATATTTAAGAGAATTTAATCATGTTGTCTTGGCGACAAATTTAGCTTAAAGCGGAGCTTCACTTAGGACTTCCAAGTAAATTTCTATTGAAAAGGTCAGTATCTAACATTTGTAAGTTAAAGCCCATAATGGACAAATTAAATTTTCTTGCACTTGTCTAAGCTCAAACACTTTCAATGCTGTGTATCACCAGTGGTTGTCAATTAGGAAAATCACCCCAAACAAATAATGATGGAGAATGCTTCTTCTGAGATGACCTGAACACTTATTTATTCAAAAGTTAGATTTTTTTTTCTTTTGACTAAAAATTTATCTCATGATAGTAATGGAAAAACAAAACAAAGCATTATCTTACTGCATAAGTAAAATCAGTTCAATGGTGCAAGAAAGTGACATCTATTATTAAGGAAAGAAATGGGAGAAGGTTCTAAGCCTTTACTGAAGCTTCTAAGTGTCATTAAGATACAAATGTATCCAAAACAACTGGAAATTAACATGAAATCATCAAACACAAAGCTTGTTGAAATCATGGTTCTCATGTGTGTGCTGGATAGGAGAAAATATGTTGCTTTGGATCTCAGGGACAAGCTTCATGGAATAAGAAGGATATTATAAATAGTCAATTTAGACAGTCAAATACAGACATAGACAGACAGTGCTACAATAATCACATTATGGGTTTTCCTTTTGTGTCTCTGTGTTTTCTAACTTTCTACATTATACATGAATTCTTTTATTAAAGAGATAATAACATTTTTGAGGAGGGTAGAAGTAGAGAGAGAGAGAGAAGGCACACTTACAGAAAAAAGGAAGAAAATAAATTAGTTTTAAATTTCCCCTAGCCAGCCTCAGATAAAATAGGACAGGATGTTCTGATTTCCTTCCTCTTTCACTCTCAATTATTAAATGCTTCATAATTTACTCTGAAGAAAAAAAAATTATGACCAAACATCTAAAAATGGTTTTTGTCTCTCAGGTCAGCTGCAAAGGACGGAGATGTGGCAGGTCTTATAAAAAGACTGCTTTCCTTGCTGCAGCAAAGCTGAGCAACTAAGAAGGCTACTTCTGAGCATCACTAGAAGATGGAGAAGGGACAGACAGCCTCAGAGTAGAGGAAGCAAGGATGCTCACTGCATTGCCTCCCTGTGCACCTTCTAACACAGTGAAAGACATGGTGGTGGTAGCCATGGCAGATATATTTTTCTTAGAAATTCTTAGAATCAAAACATTTCACGAACTCACACTCACACATACATGCACCCTCATCTTGGGTTGAGTGGCAACACTAAGTGAGCTGTCGCAAGATTATAGAGGAGCCTGTCTTTCCCAAGTGCCCTGTGATTACTATTGATCTGTTCAGCTCATTGCAACTCTTTAACCCTACCAGGCTGGTCATGAAAGAAAGATGGATGTTATTAAAAATCCTAAGTACTGGCTCTGGGAATATCATTCATGAGAAGTAAACTAAATGTACTAACACTCAAGGCATCGGAAAGACTATGTAGCAGATCCATTACCTTTCTAGATTCTGGAATCTGTAACAGCACCAAGTTCAGACAGGTTTAAGTGGAAGTACCTACTGTCCAAGTGTAATGTGAAGCTCAAATTTATCAAACAATACAAGTAACTGAGCAAGTTGGATTTAATAATTAGCATTATTTACTAAGCTATTATGTCTTAAGACTATGCCAGGCACTAAACATAGAATGTTTAGAAAAAGATAACCAGGCACATATATGACTTTGTAACTATAGTGATCGTCATAGATGTAAGTCAAAAATTTCTGAAACAAAACAGAAATATCTGGTATAACAGGTTTTACAAATAGATTCACAAACAGCAATGACATACCCATGGGCACACATCAATCACATAAGATGGTATTAATGCATTAAGACTAATTAATATTATTATTAGTCTAACATTTGGCCATGTGGGCAGTATTTCAATAAATTCAGTAATAGTCAATGGTTAAAACTATGCAGCTACGGATAAGTTAAATTTAGAATAAAATCAGAAATGTGTTCATTTATACTATTCTAAGATAACATCACTATCTGAATTTAGCAAAATTCACATCGTCATCTTCATAGTACTTGAGTTAAAAAATAGAGATGGAAATGGCTAACTCACACCTGACATTACGTAATCTTAGGTAGATTAAAGCGTTATTGGAAAATGAAAAATGTAATTACTATGGCATAGAATTATGACACTATATATTTAAATACAACTTCTCAACAGACACATATAAAAAGCACATAGTAGGGTTTCAATAAGTGGTAATTATTACTATTAAGACAAACAGCTTCCAAAAATACTTGTCCATTTGACAGTTGCAGAATCAAGCTAGAAAAGAAATAGGATGTAGCACTGAACACAAGTTGCTTTCTTAAGCTACCTTCTGTAATACATAAATGACTATAATTTTCATTGCAAATGCATTGTTTCCTCAAGTGGGAGCAATTTATTGATATGCCTTGCATTTGTGCTCATTTTTATGTCTACAGATAGACTCTAACTGAAGATAGAGTGGCTGTGTATAGTAAAAGCTGCACACTGCCTGCTCACCAAGGCAGGATTTTACTCTTTATCAATGAATTACTGCATGACATGAAGCAAATCCCCAATACCTTGGGCATTAGTTTTATCAACTATATTTAGGGACCAGGCTGGCTCCTTCCCATTGATGGAGTCATGTGGATAAGTGAAATAGAATCTGAAAACATTCTTTCGATTTTTAGAGGAAAGCATGTGGAATGCATACTAGTTTTCCTGGGGGGAGAGTGGGTGAAGGGAGAGCATTTGGTGGGACCACACCTACAGTACATCTTACAAGGGTACACATGAAATTTATGAGGTGTAGAATATAAATGTCTTAACACAATAACTAAGAAATTGCTGTGAAGGCTATGTTAACCAGTTTGATGAAAACATTTCAAATTGTATATAAAACCAGCACATTATACCCCATGATTGCATTAATGTACACAGCTATGATTTAATGAAAGAAAGAAAGAAAGAAAGAAAGAAAGAAAGAAAGAAAGAAAGAAAGAAAGAAAGAAAGAAAGAAAAGAAAGAAAAGAAAGAAAAGAAAGAAAAGAAAGAAAAGAAAGAAAAAGAAAAGAAAGAAAAGAAAAAGAATGGCAGCTCTGGGGATCCAGGTACCAATACTTAACTTAGTGTCTATACCCCATAAATAATAAACTTGTTTAGAATTTGATTTATTATACCAAAAGAATAAAACTAATTGGTGGTTCACTGCCTTGGGGCTTGCCAAGGTCTAGATAGGGTTCTTAGGATTGTCTATCTGCCAAAGTATGTAGGGGCCTTTAATTCTGACAAAAATCTGGCTTCCCACTAACATACTTAAGCAGTTAATTTAGAGGGGTTAATTTCATTGCAATTGTTTATATTTCTTTCATTTACTTAATAAAAATCATTCCCGTTGTCTTAAAGATTAGAATAAATGTAATAAATATTTTGAAACATTTATATAATGGTGTTTTTTTCTTTTATTCTGAAGTTGTGTACATTGGTATAACAACCAGAAAAATGTTGGATATTTAATTTATATTAATAAAAAATATGCTGAGAAAAAACAGAAATTATATGTTTTATAGAATATATAAAAAGAATAAATAAAATGTTAATGGCCTAATAAAGAGGCCAAGTTCCAGCCTTCTAACTTCATAGCCCCCGTAATATGATCAAACTAAATAAGGCCTGCTCAAAAATTAAAAGGTATTGGGGCTGGTGCCTGTTCATTTCTTTCCCAATACTATCTGTACCATTAAAATAAATAAATAAATAAATAAACTTCTATGGTATAAATAACACTGGAAAAGAAAAAAAAGATCATGATTATCAGCAGCATGAGAGAAGAAACCAAAACTGCACTTCTTAGCAAAAAGAAGTAGGGTCAGCATTTTGCTGAGTACCCAGAAATTCTAGATGACCAATACATATTTCTGGAAGGAAAGTCTCCAATTCTGGATGTACTCTTGGGAAATCAATTAGTCTCCATTGCATAACATAAAATGATAGTAATATTTTGCCCTGTTGGCCTCATAAGTTTTGATCCCACAACCAGTTTAAGGGTCATCCAATCTCCATTTAAGATGGAAATAACCTACTCTTCACTGGACTGCATAACCTATTTCTCTATCAAAAGAAGAAAACAGCTAACAGTATAAAACATGAAATGCTATGCTGTCTCCTCAAACAGAGTTTAAGCTCATAAAGGTAGAATCTCCATTGCTCAAGCATTGTGCCAGCTACCACAGGAATGGAAAAGAAATTGTGCTCAATAAATTAATTAACCACAAATATGAAAGCATCTGTAAAATCTGAAAGTATTTAAAATCACAAGGTGCTTTTTTTAGGGAGGTTTATGTGCCACAAAGAACTACTAGAGAATAATGATTTACAATGTACCAAGGTCATTCCAAAAAACTCTGCTTTTCAGTGGTAGGTGAAATTGTTTTTAAAAAGAATGCCTGTCTTCATACTACATACTCAGAAATAAGTATGGTTTTCTATAGCAACAGAGAATTATGGGGAAAGGCGGGATCTTTCCTTCGGAGACAGGAGGCGAAGCACCCTTTTCCCTCATCTGCAGGCCATGCAGAGATCAGATCGCAGAGAGCCCAACCTCCTTGCCTCAGGACCTACAGCAACACTAATGGGCAAACTGGGCACTGCCCTGCCAACTCTCTCTTCAGCATAGCACAGAGGAACCAAGGTGGTTGTTCTAGGGCCTTGCCACCCTATGAGTGTTCCACTGAAGAGCAGCAGTGGCATCTCCTAGGGGCTTGTCAGGAGTACAGTATCCCACACCACCACAGTTCATGATGTACAAGAGCCCCAGGAGACTGGTGTGCCCATTAAGGTCTAAAAGGCACAGCCCAAGGCCTACCTTGATTATTAGGACACCCTAACTTTACGCCAATGCTTCTCGAAGTACAGTAGGCAATGCACAACTCTCTGGGGCAAATCATCTATAGAGTTGGTAAGAATACCGATCTCCAGGCTCTACCACATACGTAGTGAAGTTACCAGGGTAGAAAGCAGAAACCTGCATTTAATTCTGGGAACCCCTGTACTATTCTTCCATGACAGCTGACTCTGAACATCCTTTGCTTATATTTCCCTCCTATCTTCCTCTCCTCCTTGGAACTCTGACATTTCAAGTTGTCTGTCTTTTCCTCCCTATTTACAGAGATTAAACCTTTTTTGGTATCTCTAAATCCTCTGGGGATTGTTTTCCTCTAATAAAACAGCTACACTCTTGATTAAGGAATGTGATAAACCTGCTGTCAATTACCTTAATTGATCTGACAACCTGATTAGACCCAGAAAGGGGACGATTTCCTCAGCCGAGCCTTATTAAAAAGGAGAAAACAAAACAAAGGCCCATGTAATTAAAATGTGATCACTGATGATGAGTATGTAAAATCAGCCCTGAGAGGCATTTTAGTGATAGGAAAACTTTTCTAAATAACATCTTAGGAAGACAAAGGAGCTCAGGCTGGTCAAATAAATTAGTGGACTACTAGGGAGGAAGCTGAACAGAAATGTAAGGAACTTTTCGCAGTTCTTAACTTGCCAGAAGTTTTGAAATTAATCCATGCTTGGCTTGTGGTGGGGAAGCCCAATTACTGGCCCTATTTGCAGCACTATGAGTCCAAGTAGAATGCCAGTTACTGGCACTATACCACCTATATGATCACACAGAAAGAATTGTGGGCCATCTCAACAGGAAGAAGTTGTCCCATAGAGGAATGTTCAGGGCATCAATTCCACATCACAGCAAACACTACAGCTCCAACAAAAAAGAGCAGCACTCAATGTGTGTTCCTGCTTCAAGGATCTTTGATTTAGTATATTATTTATGATGAATTTTCTTTCCTGACTTACTCTCAAGGAAACATATCATATGAATTTATCCCCAAACTTGAGTAGTTCCCAAGGCCTTCAAGAATCAGAAGGCAGTATGGTGACTGTATTACTTTATACAGTTAAAATATCTAGGTCCCAAGAGTGTTAAGAAATTGCATATTATTAGCTAATTAGGATGAACTGTCACAGTAAAGTATTTGATTTAATTAATTAATCAAGCTGATGATTGGTCTGGAGAGGGTAGGGAGCTGTTTTTACAGTGCACCTGGTAAACTGTGCTGAGAACTCTTGGTCCCTTAGAAATTTAAAGAAAAAATACTTTTAGATTAGAGACAAACATGTTAGCATGAGGTTGACAGAGTGATCAGAACGAACCCAAATTCCTTCTGTATAGTAGGTGTCAAATCCACGAATGAATGAACAGATTTCGTTCTGTTCCCTTGGCCTATATCAATACAACAAAGTAATGAGAGATTCAGTTGGGATCTTCTTTACATATTATGATCCTCTTTGACAATTACACAGAATGACAAACTAAAACATACCAGAAAAGAAGCACATCAAAAACTTTTGTTTTAATGTGAAGTTTCAACTAAACCAATCTATGCATTCTTTGTCAAAGACATAAAGGAGAAACAAAATACCTCTAGCTTTATTTGACAATCTACTTTATGTACTTCTATGCCTAAATAACTTAAGAGATGTATTGTAATTTAATTTTCTTAGAGGTAAAGGATGAAGCCTTCCTTCAACTACAATGATGGCCATCTCAAATTGGTAGGTATTAGCACTGTTTTATTTCTGTCCAAGTCACTCCAAATGTGATATTCTTTGGCAGACTACATTTACATGTGGTGCTTCTTATGTTTGACACAAAGCCTTCTCCATAGCTGTAAGCAAAGATTTCCGACATTTTATAACCCATATAAGTTTGCTACTAGGCTATCTGCATATGTGAAATTGAATGAAATGGACCAAGATTTCCCCTGAAGCTAAATCAACAGGGATGCCTGTCTACAGTTAAGCTGTACTTCTCAGGGACCCTTGAGTTAAGCAAGAGTTCAAACAGAATTGCTAGTTGATGCTATTTCTCTGATTTATAAAACTCTTTTATTGTACCTCACCTAAAGTTTGAATCAGTTTAAACAGAAGTGCCTATTTACCCATTTCAAATGCCCTCAATCACAACATAACATTAGCTGGAAAGCACAAGGACCGTTTCATCTTCATGAACCTTAGAGTACCTAGCACTTTTCACTATTCCCTGCAAGCACTTAGCAAAGTTCACAACCCTTAAATTCAAATAACACAGGTTATAGGTACATATGTTTGGCCTATCATTCATCCATCCATTTATTGATTCATTTATATGTGTACATTCCTACAAATATTTCACAGTTTCCCATGGAGTCTTCTTTAGGCAAAATGTAACTATACATAACAGTAGTTCTGCCCTTTTAGAGTATTAACATTCTAGAGTTCTCTAGATGAGTTAAAGCCCATTTCACAAAACAGAGTCTCTAAGAACTCTGTGTTTCAAATGAAATTTTTTTGTTTGTTTAGTTTCTAAAACTCCCCCAATTAAACTGCAGAAAAAAGGGGAAAGAAAAGATCCCTTGAAAACTTGATTTATCAACTACCATTCCCCTGCTGTCACACAAAGGTAGAGCTTTTGTCATCAGATATGAAATTTGGTCCCTTTCAATAAATACTTTAAAAACTAAAAATGGATGGAACCCAGAAAATGAATGATAAATCCTTTTTTGATCAAAAATACGTGATTTAGCTCAAATTGTGTAACAACACATAAATTTAAACCTAGTTTTTTTGTTGTTTTGTTTTGTTTTGTTTTGTTTTGCAGTTTTTGGCCAGAGCCAGCACCCTACTCCTTTGAGCCACAGGCACGGCTCTAAACCTAGTTTCTTTTTTTCTTTCTTCCCTGTTAGCCTATAAGCTCCATGAAGGCAGGAGCTATGTGTTCTTCTAATTACTAACATATTATCTGTAACTAGAAAGATCCCTGGCATACAGTGATTTTGATAATTATTTATAGAATAATGAAATAAATTAATGATAGAATAGATTAATGCGACATAATCTTACACATTTGTAAGGTTATAAACATCCCTAAATAATAGCTTCAAATTTAAGATGCTGCTGTCACATGCTACATCCAGTTTAGAGAAAAATAAGTAGGATATAACCACAGATAATTTCAGAAGGCCCGGGAAGGTAATTTCCTTTATCCCCTCCCCCCCCTTTTTTAATATAGGATTCACAGGAGGAAAAAGTGAGCTAAGAAAGATAGGAGAAGAAAGAGTGAAGGAAGAGTTAGTTCAAATGACAAACTAAACATTTGTATTCAACATTTCATAGCTTTCAAAAATGGGTGATTATCTCCCTAGCTCTTCAGGCCAGCCCCATGAGGTTGAATACATCATCAGTTCTGGTATAAAACATGAGTTCGCAAGTAAGCAGGAAGTTTATCTTATAAAATGAAGCTTTTTATGTGCACAGTTTTTCATTAATAATAGAGATGGACTTTCAACTACTTAGAACAGCTGGGGCTCTCTCCCTGACGTATGAAGCTTCTTTAAGAAAAAAAATACAAATCAGGGGTATTTTTCAACAAATTCAATTCCTTTTATCTCCCAGAAAGGCGGGTTGAAGCAGCAGGTGGCAAATTCATTTTTACCTAGTAATATTTGATCATGTGACATACTTTATTTCCACAGTTGATCTAACTTAATGAACTGCAAATTGGGAAAATACATCAGCATATGGAAAGTTAGTAGGGTTGGGGGTGTACGTGGGTATGTGTGTAAGGAGAACAAGAAGGCTTTTAAAACAGGGGAAAGAGGGAAGTTGCTATTACATGTTCTGTGTAGGAAACCTTTTAAGTTATTAGCTCCAATCTATGTTGACAGTGGTCTAATGGAAGTATAAGGGCTGCAGAGGCCATCTTTATTAAATGAGATTTGGTAATCTCAGGCCGGGAACTTAAAGCATTGGACCTACAAATATAAATCCCCAGACCGATGGCAGCAATGCCGGAGACCTCAAAGGTAGGGTTACAAGGCTGTGTGGAACACACCTGTGTGGCTTATGAAAGAGGAAGAGGAATTTGGGGAGCTACTGATCTGAAAGTTTCCCCTAAGAAAAGTAATTGCTCATGAATTCCAAACAAAGTGACACCAAATTTTAGACACAGGTAATACCAGCAAAACAAAGCTTTTAAGCAGGTAAAAATAAAAGAGGACTTGTTATTTTATTACATAATTGACATTACCTAACAACCCAAATCCAGAAAGCCAAGAGCTCTTGCCCAGAATCAGAAATACTCTTAATGTCATTTGGGACAAATTGTTTTGCCACAAACTTTGACTTTTTCAACACTCAGAGGTGAACAATCAGACTATGTGCATGATATGGCTGTTGAGAGGATTTTTTTAAACTCTGATATATTAGCTTTTCTTATGATTGATGTAAGGCAGATCGGGCAGGATCCTGTCAGCGGGCAGGATTCATGATGGAGATAGCCAGGTCAATGTGATCCAGGATTTTATCCTGTGCTCACCCCACTTCATTTCCCAGTTCAGTGTTAAGACCCCAAAGTTAGATGGCTTTCTTCTCACCCTCTTTAAGTCCCTTTTGGGCTTTCTCTGTCCCAGTTTTTATAGCAAGTTTTTTGAAACATCTGGAGCTTTAAGAAAATGAAACACCTACATTGGAGGTTCTCATCTACCACAGATACTCACCAGTGCTTCTGTTTAGGGCCCGTGACTTTTTAACTAGAGTTGGTTTTGTTGAAAAAGATGAAAATCATGTAAGAGAGGATGTGGAGAAATCGGAACACTTGCATACTGTTGTGGGAACTGAAAAGGGGATAACTACTATGAAAAATAGTTTGGAGGTTCCTCAAAAAATATATCTATATATAATCACAATTTGATTCAGCAAACCCACTTCTGGCTGTATGTATCTCAGAGAACTGAAAACAGGATCTCAAGAGATATCTGCTTTACAATGATAATCTAGGTTTACAACAGCACCATTCACAGTAGCCAAGAGGTTGAAGCAACTCAAATGTTCACGGATGGATAAATAAACAAAATATGTATGTGAGCAAATTCTGAAACGTGTTACATTAAGGGTGAAACTTGAGGACATTATGCTAAATGAAATAGGCCAGTCACAAAAACAATCAAATTCATATAAATAGAATGGCGGTTACTAGAGGGAAAGGGATAGTTGTTTAATGGGTATAGAGTTTCAGATTTGTAAGATGTAAAATTGCTGAAAATCTGCCCCACAACATGAATATACTTAACACCACTGAACTATATAGTTAGATATAGTTAAGATGATAAATTTTATATTGTGCTTTCGGCCACAACTTTTTAAAAAAGATTAAAATGCACTTCGTATACACACTAAATCTACTTTCTGTGAAAATTCCCCCCAACTAAAGACATAGCAGATTCAGAGCATTTTGTATATTATAGTGCTCTTAGAGTTCTTGGGAGAGAGTTCATGGGACTCAAGGTTACAGGTCTGGGTGGTATCACATATTACCCACACTGTTTCCAGGATTTAATCTAAGTAGTGTGTTTTATTTATGTGCCCAGGCCAGGAAGGGACAGAGGTTTTGAGGATATGTTGTTGTCTATGATTAATTTGCTATTTCTTTTCATGACCCTTTAACTTGGCTTATTCTTAAAATATGCCCTGCAAAAAAAGATGCACTTTTTCTAGTATTCACTCCCCCTTGGTTTTAATATTTCACAACTCCATTTTTTTTAAAAAGTTACCTTTTGTGGCTGGGTTTTTTGAACCCACTCATACCCCTTCAGTAGTGGAAATTTCCCTGTGTATGCATCTTGTATATATGACTCAAAATCTATTTTTCTTCCCCAATATCTAAATTACCTCTCCATCACCTGAAAGTGTCTTGGGAGGGATCATTAAAAACCAGGGTCAAAACAAAAGGATGATAATTCTTTTGCCTCCACTGCATAGAGCTCTGGGTGAGCCTGTATCCAAAGTTTAGCCAATGGGACACGCTAGGGCAGCACCCTGAAGGTTAAGTGAGAAAGGTAGGAACAGAACAGTTTGAGCTCTTGCTAAGCAGCATCCCGACCTGATGGTTGCTAAGATTCCTATTTTCCAGCTTTCCAGTACAGCCTTGGCCATGGGCCATTTCTAACCTGGGACTTGACCCATGCCAATTGTGTGGACACCAACCAGTTATCCCACAAATAAGCTCTCTTTCAATTAAATTTCTAGAGTTAGTTTTTGTTGCTTTCAATCTGAAAACACTGACTGATGACGTTTATCCGCACAGCTCTTTCAATAGAGCATAGCTGTAGTTGCAATCTCAACAAGCTCCCGGAGCTATGCAAAATCCTCTCATCCTCGTGGTTCTTTATGGGAAAATTTTGAAAAATGTCTCCATGTTTCTACTCCCAGTGTTGTCATTTTGCTTTTCAGATTTCTTTAAATCTGTGCTGATGAGCTATTGGTCTGCCCCACAACGTCCCCCAAACATCTATTAAAATAAACCCACCTACAGCACTGAGCCTACTAATCATCCTCCCACCTAGTAAGATGCCTGACAGCCAACTTTTCCAGCAGAATTGCTGCCCTTATGTTGGGTGCTCTATTGAGGAGTTTCACAGGTAGATCAGGATCTTATTAACTGCATGCATCGTAATCGTCCTCTGTTCTCCCCTAAGAGGATAACCATTTCAACAATTCCCAAATTAGCATGGTTCAAGAATCCACCAACCACATTCACATAAATGGCCACTGTCACCAATCAAATGAATTTTTTGCGTAGGGGGCTGGGGGTGGCTATGGCTGTCAGGGTGCAAATCTAGGATACACTGCTAAGAAGATGTAGGTGGCGTGGCTGACAGGAATCAGAGCCAGACTTGTAGGGGAGGGGAAGGCTCCCAGGGATGCCAACCTGATTACATCATTCTTATTCTCTCCTTGGTTCTCCTTCCTTATTTTTTCCCAAAGAAGCAGCTCCTGATGTTACTGATAATTCTGAAGGTTCTTTTCTCTGTTCTAAGCCATTTGTTATTGTATTTATCTATATGAGCATCTTTTCCCACAAATTTTGAGGCTCATTTATTTATAGTCCATCCTCAGGATGTACAGAAAAGAGGCTAGTCTTGGTCTTGACTCTTCTTGTCAGAGCAGTGCTGGTTTTTTGACCTAATTTCTTCCTTAGTTTATAGATTAATTGATTTTAGATTCGTATGGTCCTTAATGGTTTTCCGGGAAGATTCTTACTCTATAAATCATTCATTTCTCACAGTGATCTTTCCAAGTCGTGAAGGACCCATGCCAATGTCCTACTGATAGAAGGTGGTACTGCTGAGATGCGAACCTACAGCCAAGTCATGTTTTTTCTGTAGTCATTATAAACTAATCCTATCCTAACCCACCTGCTCTTCTGACAGTCTACACATGAACTCAAGTGGCTGCCACAAACTTCCCTGACTGGATTTCCCACTAAGCCCTGGGGATTTAACAAGATGGGCTTGACAGGAAAAGTAAAACATGCTCTATTCAGAATGAGGACTCAACTAGACACTAATAAGAAAGAGGGAGAAAAGGAATGTTGGATCCTAAATTAAGATAATCAAGCCACATCCTGATCTATCACACTCCCCAATCCTCTGTCCTCAAAAACCATCAACCTCTCTCTCCAGTGTCCGCACAGGAGCTGCACAGCCAGGTAGTCAGGTGCCCAGTTTCAAGTACTGAAAATCATTCTGACTTCTCCACCTTATCCACCTTAGTCCCCAACCCTCATGCCCTACATCACATTCTCTTGATTCTACCTCTTTACTATTTCCTAAACCCATACTGCCACCAGGCTGTACTGGTTTTGGTTTTGGTTTTCAAAAATTTCCACAGTATCCTCTGAACTCGTCTTTGGGCTTCCAGGATGACATTCCTACAAAGTCTCTTCCAAATAGTACTCAAAGAGCTCTCTTTGCAAAGTCTTTAAGGATTCCTCAAGCCTTTCAAAATAGATTCAAAATACCTTAACTTGTTTCACAAAGTCTTGGTAACAGAAGGTTCTCTGGACTCTGCAATTAGCACTTAACTGAATGAACTCCTTCCAAGTATATGGAAGTGCATGCAAATCACAGAATGAGCCATGTACTTTCACTCTTCTATCCTTTTGCTCATTGCATATACATGTCTTTGTGAGTTGGCCACCCAAAGGGGCTGTAACAAACTGGTCAACATATAGCTGTGCTCAACATAAGTAGCAAGGTCTACTGCATTGACAGGTCCTTGTGGTGCACATTCAGTCTATGAAAATTAGGTCAACTCAATCTGACAATTAAGTCTGTGCAAACTCATCCTAGAAAAAGTGCTCCATATCTCATTGTTGAATATCACAAGGTCACCTTCAAAGTACTCCCTTTGGGAAACTTTGCACTGACAACCAGCACCTAGTCCATCCTTGGAAGCAATTCTGGAACATTTTTTTCTGGCTATGAGAGCTGCCACATGGCACACAGAAACCACAATGATGAACACCACTCAGCAAGACACTGCTGTAAACACATCAACATGAGCACAGCTGTGCAACACCCACTTACCAAGGATATGAAACCTTACTGAGTTGTCTGTACAGTGCTGCCTATGTAAGCCCAAGGTGGTAAGTTTGTAAACTTACTTGTCAGACCTTTGTACAATGACAACTCCAATGGTCATTCCAGAAAAAAGAGTTCCAAAATTGCTTTGAAGAGTGGACTAGGAGCTGACATCAGTGCATCACTTCCCAACGGAATACTTCAAAGGTGACTAGTGATATTCAACCATGAGGTATATAGCACTTTTTCTAGGATGAGCTTGCAAATTTAGTTGTCAGGATTTGTATTATCAATATTAATAGTAGTCCTACTTCTCACTATCTTCAGCTTTTCTCTGGTTGCAGGAGTCTCCTTCCCCCTCAGCGACTGACTATAGAATCAGGCCGAACATGCCAGAGAATTAACACCTCCTGTGACAGCTCTTAATCAATGACCAATAGGAACTGCTATGTAAATAATCTAATTCTCTCACTCCTTACGGAGGATAACTCAGAAGTGTGTGTTCCACGCTGAATCCCAGACCTCCCTGGCAGGACTGATTAAGCTCCAGTCACCCACAGTGATGACTGGCTCCATAATTTACTCTTTATTGACTGACTTTCCATTCCTGACTAACTTCACCCACTCTCCAAACTTTGTTTCTAAGGATCAGCTTGCAAATAACCTGCACTAGAATCCTACTCTCAGAATCTCTTTCAGGGAAAATTCAAGAAAGATAATATCTAATGCCATGCTTTTAATTTTAAAAACAGTTCCATAACCCTTTGAATTGAGAATTAATCTTATCTTTAGTACATAGATTAGGAAACTGAAGCAGAGAGATTAAATTTCTGTAACTTTAGAGTATACAATTGAAGGGATGATCTGTCATGAACGGGACTGCATGGTTTTGCTTTTGTTTTCCCACCAACTTAGTTCTTCTCCGCTCTCTTTAGCATCTTTGATGAAAAGCTTACATACCATTTGCTTATGGTGCCCTTGATTCAAAAGGCAGTCCTCTGGGGAAGGGTGAAATTCCAGTACATGAAATAGCTGAGCCTAGTAACTCAATAGAGTTGCAAACTAAAGGTCTCCTTAAGACAACATTAAGGCTTAACCCAGAGATCCCTAGAACAGTACTGCCATCGTGTGCACCCAGGATACGAGGGATTCATTCACAATAATTAGAAAGAAGACTTATACAATGCACCAAGCAAAAATACATTTCTGTAGATATATATTTTTGGAAGCCAGATGTGGTGAAAAGGTTGTAAGAGAAAGAAATTTATCTACAATGTAAAAGAAGGACAGGAAAGAATATAAAAATGCTCAACTTTATAAGTAATCAAAGATACAAAAAGTTTTCAAGTGAAATTTTCTGTTGTAGCACAGTATTAGCAAATATAAAAATATGACAAAGTGCAATGACTGTGGAGCTCCAGTAAAACAGGTACTGTGCTGTAAAATCAACAAGAGTATATGCTACTGAAATATATTTAAAGACTGATTTGCCATTTTATAATAGATGGCTTAATACAGACCCTAAATCTTGATGCAGCAAGATTTTAATTAATCCTTCTCCTTTAATCCAGTATCCCCACCCCCCCAACATGGATTGGCCTTGAGGATACAGTTTCTACCCCCATTTATGCGCATGCAACAAAAATATTTCCTGAAATCATCACAATATTATTTATCACAGCCAATTTAATAGAAATCACCTATATGTCTACCAACACAAGATAAATTATTCAGCTATATGTTGGAATATTATATATTAGAAAACATTAAAGTTTGAAGTTTCAAAAGCTACAAAATGGTATGAGAAAGTAATATATAAAGATTGAAAATATTTAGGGTTTATAATTTTGTATATGGTACAAAAGTACTTTTTAAAAATGTTAATAGTTTTAGAAAATAAGATAGAAACAGCACATCAAGTGCTTAATGGTTATAATTGGCATGAATCATATGGGTAACTTATCTCCTGATTTCTGAAATATTCAAACTTTTTGAAATATACATGTAAAATATTTATATTTATGTGAAGTTATTTTAAACTAAGAATTGGTGTACTTGTACAGGTGATTATGTGTGTACATCAAGACATGGGACCTTAAGTCAAGAATAAATAACTACCTGATGAAATAATTTATGCAGTGCTCTTTTTGGCTAAATGGTCTTCCGAATCTGGGTAGTCCAGGCTTCCCTACTCCTTTCCCTTAATGTTTGCAACCATAACATCCACCACTGGAGAGTCTTGTGGTTGATGAGTATGTGCTAGTTTTAAGTGCTCCTGGACGCGCATGAAGGCTTTTTGTTTCTGCACTTTCAATAGGTGTATCAACTGACAGGCATAAAGAGTGAAGGAAAGCCAAGGCCGTATATCTAGTAATGAATTGTTTTCTTGAACTGAGAAAAATGAGATTCACTGTGAGTGCCAGTTGCTTCTTGTCATCTCCAAGAGCTTCAGCAAAATAACGGTTACAGAATATAAAACCAGAATTCAGGGCAAGCCTGTTGTGACTTGGCTCTGTGTTAATTTCCTGTACTGACATCTCTTCACAATTTTGCCTGAAATTTTGTAAATTAATGAACATTGTTTGTTTTGGAAGATTGTTTTGGAAGATCAAACTGACTCAGCAGGACTTTTACAGAGAAGGAAAAAAAAAAGAGTAGAGACTTTGAAAGGAAAGCAACAAATAAACCAAATGCATTTTTAATTACCTTTAATTACATTAATAACAACATTCTCAGTAGGACAACAAGATCCAATTCTACTTGCTATGAGATTTTGCATTAGCTTGGGAAAAGTTTTCTTTTCTTCCTTGTTTGTATTGTTACAGGCACTGGTCTGTAGATATTTGCAAATCTGATGATTTATGTCCATATTTGTCTGCGCAGGACTACATAGTTTTATTTGCTTATTTATTGTAGGTTTCCCTGAGAGGACTAAGGGGTTGCATCATTACCATTGATTTCTCTGGAATGACTTAAAAAAATCATCTTTCTTCCCTTCTCCCCGAATTAGAGCTCAGAAATCAGCACTTGTAGCTCTAGGAAAACACAGCCCCTTTGTACTTACAGATGAAGTAGAAGGAAGTTAATTGATACTGCCTAAATTCACATAGTTGCTACTGGAATCATGGCTATAATCCAGCTCCTGTAACTTACTCTCTAGAATATTGTCATAGGAAACACCAGAAAAACTTTCCAAATGGTAAAGTTACAGCTCAGTGTACCCCTCCCAGTATCATAAATGGTCATGGGATTTGCCAAATCCAGCAGATTGACAGCCAATTTAACGTTTAGACTCAGTTTGAATATTTATTCAGCACACCTCTATTTAGTGCTTGTTATGGTCCCAGTTTATCTTTAGCTGTGTATCAAGACACATAAGAACCCAGGAAAGTCTGCTAGGAAATTACCTTCTAACAGAAAAAAGGAGATATACAAATCAATTGCTCAGCCTCAGAGAAGGAAAAACAAAAAAAGCACCACCCAGGGGAATGCATCCAAGTCCTACGGAGCTTCCTGATGAGACAAATCGCACCCCTGGGCTTGTGAGGACTGTGGAGGAGAGAGCCTGGTGCTTAAAGCAAGATGTGGAATAGATCCAACTGCCAATGACTGAACTCCCGGGTTTTAATGGCATTCGGAGCTCCCCCATCTCCCTTGGACAAAGTCAAAATCATAAGAGAAGGTACAGTCCTAGAGGTGAAATTTCAGCTAAACTATGCAGGTAAGATTTCGGCTAAGTTATGCCAAGTTTGGGCATATTCTACCTAAATATCCCATGCATGGATCCAACTGATAGATTCCTCTTCACTAACTTATACTGAGACATCTGGTCCAGAGTTTAAGTGCAAAGGTTGAGACTCAGGATATCTATAATGAGCCACAGTATTCAAAAAGTAAAATTAGACAATTACCAAATTTTAAATAAAAATAATGTTATACTCAGAAATCAAAAGCTGGGTGCAGTGGCAGGTGCCTTTTGTACCAGCTACACAGGAAGCTGAGGCAGGAGGATCATTTCAGGCCTGGAGTTTGAGGCTTCAGTGAGCTATGATGGCACCTGGGAATAGCCACTGCACTCCTGACTGGACAACACAGTGAGACTCCCCCTATCTCAAGGGAAAACTAAAAAGAAAAATGGAAAAAAGTCAAAGGCACTTTCCAGAAACAAATATTGAGACCCTTTCATCCCTAGGGGGGAAAAAAAAAGAAAAGTGGAAAAAAAAACAAAGGCACTTTCCAGGAAAAAGCATTGATTGAAAGAGGAAATAAAATAAACAATTATAGACTAATTAGAAAATAATTAAAATGCAAACACTGCTATCAAAACATGGGATATACCACAACTTCACTATGTAGATAAATGTTTAACCTGAAATATGTTCATAATTAAATAGTTACAATGAAAGTTAAAAAGGAATTATTAAATTTTGAAAAGTAGAAAATAACCACACTCTAACAAAAGTAGAAGGAAGGAAATAACAAAGACAGAAAAGCTTTACTTAAAGAAGAAAGAAGAAAAAAATTATATTTCTCAATAAATCCAGGAGTTTCTCAGGAAAATATAACTGGTATGTAAGAGGGAGGGAGAGTAATTGGTGGATCCACACCTACAGTGAATCTTAGAAGGGTACAGGTGAAACTTACTAAATGTAGAATATAAATGTCTGAACACAATAACTATAAAAATGCCATGAAGGCTATGTTAACCAGTTTGATGAAAATATTTGAAATTGTATATAAAACCGGCACATTGTACCCCATGATTGCATTAATGTACACAGCTATGATTTAATAAAAAAAAGATGCATAAATCTGATGAACTTATTAATAGAAAAATAAAATCGGAGAATAGAAAGGTAAATTGTACAATGTTTAAACAATAAATTCTTCTCTTCAATACAATGGTATATTTACAAGTCTGAGCGAAATAAACATATTTCTAAGAAAACAGATGCTATCAATATATAATAAGGGAAATTTTTTAAAAATCTTATCAAAATTATAGGGCAAGACTATTAAAAATTTACAAACAATTAGGTGAGAGCCCGCCAACCATCCTCCCTCCTCCCACCTCCTCTTTATAACTTGAACTTTACCTGAGAAATGAAAACAATGTAACCTAAACATTCTTATACCCCTGTTAATCTGAAATTTAAAAATAAAGACTATAGTCACTATGATGTAAAGAAAAAAGTACAAATCATTATTTCCTCCTTAAAGGCTGTAGTGAGACTTTGTAACTGATTTAAATATTTATATTAAAAATTTCATTCCAAGTAATTTTACAATTAAGGTGATCAGTTATCATGGAAAGGGGAACATATCTGCAAACAGGCTCAGAGGGGTTTAGAGCTCTTGTTTGTACAGTAATACATTGCTGAACTCTGGTAGAAGTCCCCTATTTCTCTCACTTTTTCCTATGTGTGTGCATTTCTGTGCACCCAAAAGATGAATTTATTGAACGCCTACTAACTCTACTATCAACAATGGAAAACTGAATTTTAGAACTAAAGGATTCTAAAATGCTTTACACATCTCTCAGTTCATCAATCTGTTCCATAATGTTTTGCAACTCTTTGTACTCTCTCCAGGGTCATGACTAAATTAATTTCCCTCATTTTATACCTCGAATTTCATCTACCTCCTGTTAATACCCTTATCTACTTTGTGAAAACATTTAGGTTCAATAACTGACTTACAATAGAAGGGCAATCAGGTTTACAATACAACCCTGAAGTTCAGAACAGAAACTCAATGTTCTGCTTGCATTCGAAAGCATATCTAATCAATAGAACAGACTGTTCACCAATAACACCCTGGGGAAGGATCTGAGAATGTGGTGGCAACTGGCCACAATATAAAAGAATCAACTTCTGAACACTATAAAGGATTTAGAAACAAACAACTAAAACAAATAAACAAAAAGGCTATTTTTCCACAATATAAAAGAATCAACCTTTGCTCACTATAAAGGATTTAGAAATAAAAAAATGCCCACATAAACAAAAAGGCTATTTTGCCACAATATGAAAGAATCGACCTCTGCACACTATAAAGTATTTAGAAACAAACAAATACATGAATAAATAAACAAAAAGGATATTTTGCCACCACTGTATTTCCAAGCTAAAAGACTGACAAAGATTGAAAAAAGAATGATAATATGGGCAGCGCCTGTGGCTCAAAGGAGTAGGGCGCCAGGCCCGTATGCCGGAGGTGGTGGGTTCAAATCCAGCCCCAGCCAAAAAAACTGCCAAAAAAGAATGATAATACTCATTACTGCCAAATGTGTTGGGAAACAGGCACACAAGTAACTTGCTGATAGATGCATACACTGTTCAAATAAGCTGGAGAGCAACTATATACACAACATGATGTTGCTTGAATTGTTGCAAGATTTTTTTCATTATTTCCTAGCAGTGATCTGGCTAGGTCAAAGGATTTTATCCCAGTGATACACATAAATATTAAAACATTGACAGGGGAGTTCATAAATACTTTATGACATATTCATTGAAGGAATACTGCCATACAGTGAAATATATGATGTAAATTGATGTTGACTAACATGAAAATATGATTAGTACACACTGATTGGAGAAAAATAAAGAATATAGTTCAAATATATTATCATTAAAACTATTTCTTTGTGTCTGCACATATAGAAAAAAGCAGCATATATACCCAAATAGTTATTATCTTCGGATGCTGGATTATGGTAGTTTTTACATGATTTCATTTTTTAGGTAAATATTAATCTGATAATCAGAAAAGTAATGATGGTATTCCTATTTTGATAACAAAAGTGAGTACCTATGAATAAGATGAAAGTAAGATTAAATCACATATACACCAACTCTTCTCCAACTGAAAATACAGAGCTAATTCCAGGTCTCCTAGGAAAGTTTAATAGCTCACAAACCACTGCCCTGCCTCTGAGGTCTTTTCAGCATATAGTGCTTTGCATGATTATTAACATTTTTTTCCTAGGTAGAGTTCTTCCTGTACAGGTCTGGACTTTATATCTTTATTTATACGTATATATTTAAAAATACATCACTGTATGTATTTGAAATACATCGCTGTCTGGCCTCTAGCATGGCAGCTAATATATTGTCACACCCAGGTATTTGCATCTTTTGCCTAATGATGTCAGACAACAGTTCGGCGGGTTCTGACCTGTGGGCATATGCCAGTAGCCCGAGTTCTAACTTCCCTCCTGTCTGGCAAATGTCCTAAGTTGTGCAAATAAGTTCGATGATCACACAGTGGTCTAAAATACAGATGTCAGAGGCTGATGGAACTTGCCTGTCAACACCGAGGCCTTCCAGGAGCTGCAAGCTTGACCCCTCTCTTATTCTAGTGAGGATTTTTGTCCCTTCTCCGGGCTGTACTCGCTCCTCTTCTCCAGCCTTGCTCCCTGCTTGGGTCAATGTGTCCCTCCAAGGCTCGAGCTGCATAAACTGTCAGAGCCATGCCTTCTCCATTCTGTCCATTCTTCCCCTGGGGCCCACTAGTCCTTACACATAGCTCACCCTGGGCAACGGAGGCATCTCAAAACAGACTAGCTCTTGTTTTCTCCCTTAAAATCTGCTCTAGAAATCTTCATCCTTCACCACACAACCTCTGTCCCTCCAAACAATTGGAACCATTCCCTTTACTCAATTTTTTTGTCTTCATAATACTTGTTTTCTCCCTCTCTTCCTTGATTCTTCAGATGTTTTATTTATTTATTTATTTATTTTTTATCATTGGGAAATCATTGAGGGTACAATGGGCCAGGTTATACTGCTTGGATTTGCTGGGTGAAGTCCCTCTATTAATAATGTCCCATCCCAATATGTGTGTCAAACACCACGGCCCCACATCTCCCTCTCCTTCCTGCTCTCCCCTCCCCCATTCCTTCCTCCCCTCCACCATGTACTAGCATCAATTGTCTTCACATCAGAATTGAGTACATTGGATTCCTGCTTCTCCATTCTTGTGATGCTTTACTAAGAAGAAATGTATTTAACTCCATCCAAATTAATACAAAAGATGTAAGTCACCATCCTTGGTGGCTGAATAGTATTCCATGGTATACAAATACGACAGTTTGTTAATCCATTCCTGGGTTGGTGGGTATTTAGGTTGTTTCCACAATTTGGCAATAGTAAATTGAGCTGCCATAAATAGTCTAGTGCAAATGTTTTTATGATAAAATGATTCTTTTTTCTTTTCTTCTGGGTAGAAGCCCAGTAATGGAATTGCAGGATCAAAAGGAAGGTCTAGTTTGAGTTCTTTAAGGATTCTCTATACAGAAATGTAGGCCTGTCTTCTGTCTTCCAGGGTCAGCTTTTCCCTGAGATGCACACCTCAGCTAACCACACCATAGCCACTGGGTAAGCAATACCTTGCCCTTCAAACCCCCTCCTTCCTTGGTGCAGTATCTTAGCTGCCTAGATGCTTGGGAGGGAGGCTGTGACCCACAGAACACATGGTGTTTGAGGACTGTGTTCAATTTCAGTTTAATTCTGGCTGCCTGACTGCCTTCCCTGCCCTCAATCCACTGCTGAGGACCCTTGCTGATTTCACTGGAGTGAAAAGAATAAATTTCCTTGTCAGACTTCCTTCACTGTCAGAAGTCACCATCTTTTCCTTGCAAAGTGGTCTAGGTATGGAGTAGAAGGAATACAAATGATATCAAGAGAGGGAGAGAGATAACATACTTAGCAATAGAAACTGAGAGACAGAAATGCAGACTCACGGGATTCTTACCCGCAGACCATAGCATCAGATCAATGCTGAAACTCACATACTCGTTTCTGTTTCACCATACGGGCATGCCTTCCTAGTTACTATGGCATTACTGCAGTAAGCAGGGGGTCATGGTGTGTGCCTATCTATTTCAGTTGATACCTCAAAATCTCTTTATCCTACATAGTTCTCAAAATTGTCATGCATTCCCACAATCATTAGTTTTCCAAGTTATTTCTGATTACTCCCCAAACTGATTTCTCCTTCTTTCTTATCCATCACCTCTGGCGGCTATTCTCTTTCCTCTGGTCCATGACTTCAGTCCCATTTCCCAGACTCTTCCACACATGTATACTACAATGCAACACATACGTAAACATAGACCAAGCAACGCCTATACCTACAAATACATTAATAATTACAAGTATTACTACAGATCTGATTGATGAGATGGGGCAAGGGCTAAGTCTTCAGAGCTTGGTACAGCGGGAGGAGTCCACGGTGCATATGCTGAAATGAAAAGTGACTTTAAAAGATCTCTAGGATTGGTCACTCACTCCTACTTATTGGTATTGTTTTTCTAGCCACATCTCCCTTCTTTAGCAAAGCAATACAACTTCTCTAAATATATAATGCAGAACAGGTCTGTTCTCTGTGACCTCTCCCCCTAAATGTGTATCTAATTATCCCTCTTCCATTTGAAAAAGGTTTTCATATAGCTCAGATGGAAGAAGGTAGTGGAGAATTAGGCTCTGGATACAAGGGGCTTGATTTTTCCCTAACGTGAAAATTGAGGTAAGTTACTTAACAATTCTCTCTCTCTCTCTCTCTCTCTCTATATATATATATATATATATAGATGTACATACATACACACAGACACACATACATATACATATATATGTATATATACACATATTATATATGCATATATACATACACATCCAGAGTGCCAACAAAATGTGTATACATTTTAAGAAAGGAAAAAACTATATTAAAATTTTAAATACTCAGTATATACTAATAACAAAAGATGAATACAAGTCATATTTGATTTCTGCAATTGTAAGTTATGCTCAGAGTATATACATAATATTATATATAATCCATAGATAACATTGCTTATGGTATGTATATACATATTATTTTTTGGTACCTTCAATGTAGGTATATATATCTATATATAATGTGGCTAATGACAAATACAGAATCATGACACTGCTTGAGACTTAAACGAGATGACACAGACAAGATGCTCGTCTGGCCCCTGACACAGGATCAATCTTCCTGATTGTTTGCCTTCGACAGAGGGTCACATATGCATTCTCCTCTTATCAGTCATGAAGAAATGTGTAGTATAGAGATTCTTTATTACCAATGGTATCAGTTAATATGACATTTTCTCATGGAAGGCAAAAATAACTCTAGTCCTTTGTAATTTGTTTTGAAATAGCATGTTTTAACTCAATGTCCAACTTATTATCTATTGAACATAAATACACACTCCATCATGCTCCAATGGTCACCATGTGCACTCATTGAATCCTACTGGATCCCGGACCACAGCATATGCTATTGTTCATTTTTCATTATTTTCTTTTCTTCAAATCAACTAACTATTTTTCTCAGACTTGTTCTAAGATAATAACTATGACAATAGGTCTGATGTACTGTTAATCATTGCTTAATGTGCATAAAATAAGTAGCAATAACTAGCATTGTTAATTTGTCTCCCCGTGTTCCAACTATAATAATTACCAGTATTTGGAGGCAGAAGCAGGTAACTGGAATTACTGCTTCATCCAAGTTTGCTATATTCTTCATGTCTGCTCTTGGATAAATCACCTAGACTCTTCGAGCCCCAGGTGCCTCATTTTCTCTTGTAAAGATCAAGGTAGAAAATGCATATAAAAATATTTTTGTGAACTATATAGCAATGTCCCCATACAGAGTGTTAATTTTCAGTAGATATCCAAGGACTCCTTGTTGCTGTTGATAATATCTATAGATTAGCTCCAACAACCAAGAAGATGACTTTTCAAAGAAATGTGAGCTTCTTTCATCACGAAGCTCCCTGGAGGGTGCATTACTCAGGATTCTGCAATGGAGTACACCACCAGCTGGTGAAGCACGGGGTTCCCTACTACAGCAGAAGTGGGGTCTGGTATAGATAACACCACCACCTCCCTCAGGGCCCAAGGATGAGAATAAACCCTGCAAAACGTCCTTTTCTTTCCTTGATTTATTTCCTTTCCTAATTACACAGCCTCAGCTCTATCCTCTCTACAGACTAGCTTCATGCATCACTTCTCAGTACTGGTCTCATATGAGACTTACAGGGGGACACTTTTCAAAATGCCAATCACCCATCCCAGACTAAATTAAGCAGGATGTCTTGGTAGAGGTGGGAGATTCAGACACAAGTTTATACAGAGTGGTCGTAAAGTTCATGTGCAATTTAAAATTTAAAATTGCACATGAACTTTACAGTCTCCTGTATTATAACAAAAGCTCCTTAAAAGTAAAGTCTGCAAGGTAAATGATGCTTTAAGTTAACTGTGGCTAGATGATAAGATTGTACTTACTGAATATGGTGAAAGGTGGTAATGAAAATCCAGTTATTGTGCTTCATTCAGCCAAATTCTGTAAGCGAGAATTACTAAACCAGAATGGATACAAGCCACATTATCTTATAATCCTGACTCAAGTATTACAAAATCAATACATGTAACCAAAACCATTTTTGGCTTGTAATATTTTGAAATAAAACCAAACAAAATGATAAAAAGCAAAAGAAAACAGTGACAGCCCCTGACAGTCTGCCTGTACAACTTTTCCTTATGAGATATTTTTTTTAATTTTTTATTCAGAAAGATCTTATTAAAGTGCTGATTTCTGATTCTCACCTCTATCCTAAAGAGACAATCTCTGTTAGCCTGAGAATTTACATTTCAACAAGTTTCCCAGAGCATGTAAGTGCATAAATTTAGGCTCACTGTTTTCTAAGTGATGGGATTAATTAAAGACTTATACGACCCTTTTGGGTTGTATAAGAAAAACAAATGCAAAATGTAGATTTTGGGGTCCCACCCCAGTCATCCAAGTGTGGTATATGTATTGCTGAATTTGTTTTAAATCCTCATATATGATTCTGACAGTCAGATTGTGAGCCTGTGCTCTAAAGGTGAAGCCACTGGACTGAAAAGGAAAAAAAAAAAGGGAAAAAAAGAAAGAACTGTATTGCTAAAATGTCTTTTCTTTGACCAGGTGTAATTTTCAAACCACCCCCTCCCCCATGTCAATTCTTTTCCGAATGGGAAAAAGAAAGTCTCTTTCTTGTCAATTTGCCTTTTGCACACAGAAGGGAACACAAATTTAGAGAGAATTTAAAGCAGTGGGCACTCCTGAATGTTCATTATTCAATACCGGAACCAAAGGCTCCCCAGGCATTATTAAACAAATTGATAAACACCGTGGATGGATTTAGAGGCAAGAAAAATGTTGCTGGAAGTGCAAAACACTGAGTGTTCATCTAAATGTCTTATAAGCCCTACCCAGGAACTGTATCCTCACATGGAGGATATATTTACATCTCCAAAGTCCGCTGGACAGCTTTCTCAGTTATGCTGGCTATTGGGGAGTCACAGAATGAACACAGGATGAAGTGCAACTTGATTCCATCTATTAAGGGGACAGGAGTTTCACAGTTCACTCAGCTGGGCACTGTGCATGGCGAGGCGGTTATTAAGGCAGGAACAAATGCAAACCCAAGCCAATTACGGCGTGCACCGCCTGGTTTGCATTGCAGCAGGAGTTCGAGGCATGCAAAACAGAGTGCTGGCTCTCGTCTGACTGAGTTCTTGACTTCACATAGGAGGATCGTTTTTCCTGTAAATGTTGAAGGCAGGGTGAAGTCCCACGTCCAGGCCACTCTATTATCACTCAGCAGGTGGCTACTGGAACCGGGCATTTGAGGAACAGAAGTCTAAGAAATGTGCTTGAGCAACCATATTCTTTTACTAGGGAAAAACAAGAGCCCCCTGCCATTCACAGAGAAAAGAAAATGTAAGCTGAGCCCCTGTTTTGCTTGTAAGTCCTCCCCAAACCGAGCCAACCAACATGCACATCTAGTCAGTGGGAAGACGGCTGTGAAGTCCCAGTCTGGCCCAAGTCTATGATTGGCTTCAAACACTGTCATCAATCACCCCAATAAGCACTTAAAAAGTAAATCAAAGGCTATTAAAACACTTTTGACATTGAGCTTGCTCCCTCCAGCAAACCATAAAGGCCCAGAATTTATAGCATTTGTTAAGGGAAGGGAGGAGGATGCTGGGTTTTAAAGAAATAAATTTATTAGCTTGTTTCTTATGCTGCTTTTTATCCCTATTCTCCCCCTGGGACAGTGATAAACTAAAACCATGGGATGCCGTAACAGACTGCTAAATTTGTAGTTAAGGTTCATATCATTATCTAAGCTATTCTCAATTTCAGTGGAGTGATTTATAAGTTTGTGCTAGCAAAAAGCCATGAAGCACTGAGACACTGTCTCCTTTAACTAAAGGGGCCCAGGGCTATTTGATCAACATCTATGCTCAACACGCCAGGCAGTGAAATGATACTGCATGCCACTCCCTTCACATGCAAAATTCTGGAGGAGAGAGCCAAGTAGGACAGTGGAATGAGCAGAGAGAGAGGGCAGCCAAGCTCTTTCTGTACTGGGCAGGGTGACTTTAGATAAGTCATTTGTGCTATTGGGACTTCATTTTCAACTGAAACAGGCATGGATTGATCTAGATAACTTTAAAAGTCCCTTTCCAAGCTACAGGTCTATCTTCTAATTAGCTTATTAGTCAGCACAGCATTTATCAGCTACAATGAGTAACGTTGACACTTCAATTCTTGTCTCTGCAAATTTGGCAGGTGCAAGTATTGCCCCTCCATGTCAGCAAACCTGATTTCTGACCATCCGCTTCCTCTCTCCCTGCAGCATGCGCTCAGCATGGATCTTGTGCTCTCTTTGGCTCCTAGCTTAGTTTCAGATGAGCGGTCCTGCCCACTGGCAGACACAGGCTATGCCCACTTTCAAACTTGCGATGAACAGAGGTGAGGCTGTGTTTGGGGCAAGATAGCAGTTGCTGCATGGGTCCAAGAGTCAGCTTTATTTTTTTTTTTTATAATTTTATTGAATCATAATTCTGTACATTGGTGCAATCATAGGGCACGATTCATATACATTCAGAAATGTTTTGATCGTACTGTTACAGATAGCCTTCATGGCATTTTCTTGATCACTATAT